>JAWQFJ010026281.1:0-45000 GCA_034096865.1 Theodoxus fluviatilis | reverse complement strand
CCATGGATATTTCAGTGTCGACACACTATTCAGTTTTAAATTCATGGATATTTCAGTGTGAACACACAGCGCAATTTAGTATTTAAATTAAAATCCATAGATGTTTCAGTTTCTACAAACAACGCAATTCAGTATTTTAAATCCATGGATATTTCAGTGTCAACACACAACACAATTCAATATTTTAAATCCATGAGTATGTCTGCAATGCATGAGATTTCAGTGGGTACACACAACACAATTCAGTATTTCAAATCCATGAGTATGTCTGCAATGCATGAGATTTCAGTGTGTACACACAACACAATTCAGTATTTTAAATCCATTGATATATCAACAGTGCATGCTGTTTTAAAGTTTAAAAAACTACACAATTCAGTATTTCATATCCAAGCATATGTCTGCAATGCATGATATTTCAGTGTCAACAAACAACACAATTCAGTATCTAAAATCCATGGATATGTCAGCAATACATGAGGTTTCAGCAAAAATACAAAACACAATTCAGTATTTAAAATCCATGGATATGTCAGCAATACATGAGGTTTCAGCGAAAATACGAAACACAATTCAATATTTAAAATCCATGGATATGTCAGCAATACATGAGGCTTCAGCGTCAACATACAACACAATTCAGTATTTAAAATCCATGGATATGTCAGCAATACATGAGGTTTCAGCGTCAACATACAACACAATTCAGTATTTAAAATCCATGGATATGTCAGCAATACATGAGGATTCAGTGTCAACACACAACACAAGTCAGGATTTAAGATCCATGAATATTTCAATGTTGTCGGCATTCCCACTTTAGTCGTCAGTAGACGACAGACTTCCACAACCACGGCATGATGAAGATGAGATGGAAAAAGGCTATCATCTGGACCTTCACAATGTCACAGTCAAAGTAGGCCTATGTGTGGAGACGTCTACCCCCTCTTTACAATAATCACGTATGGATGCTTTAAAAGACTTCATGGAAGTATTGTTCCTTAGGTGCAATGAGAGTGTATTCCATATCATAATACCTGAATATGTAATACTGCCTTTGAAAATGTCTACTCTAGGTTGTGGTAGAATTTGAAGAAATTTAAACTAATTTATATGTTTTCCTGACATACTTACCAGTAGACAACTAGTGATATTTGACCTTTTGACCTCGAAAAAAGAATTTGCAAAATTCATACCCACACGTGACTGCCTGCTCCGCCAATTGGCTTGCTTTTAAACATAGGCAGGAAGCACGTCAGCCAAGGGGAGGTAACTCCCAGTGCCACGTGATCGCTCTGCGGTATAAAAGCAGCTAGCAGGCAGAGAACGCCCTCTTAGCACCGCTGAGATACCCAAGCAAATGCACAAACGGGGAGGTGGGTGGGACAATACTTTGTCTACTGGTAAGTATGTCAGGAAAACATAGAAATTAGTTTAAATTTCTTCAAGTTTTCCATCCAGACTTACCAGTAGACAACTAGTGATATGATTGCCCAGCAATGGGTGGCGGGTTGTGCATGACCACCTGACAAAACTTAAAACCACTCACCATCAAACACGAATAGCCGAACCCGCAACAACCAACTTGTTGATGCCAAAGGTGTCGTAGAGACGACGAACTCGAACATCACGCAGGTAGTGGCGTGTGAAAACACAGTCACAGCGCCAGAAGGCCGCCCTCTGAAGGTGAGCCCAAGCGACATTCTCGGCAAACACTACAGAGGTGGCGACCTTACGGAGTTCATGAGTAGAAGAGGCACCAGCAGGAGGATCAAGCAACGCATTTCTATACGCATCAGTGAACCAAATGCACATTCAGCAAGAAATGGATGTTAAGACACCTCGGCGTGACTACGTGTAAGAGGCAGAACAAGTCACTGTGCAAAGGCGACGGGACAGAGTTCGAGCCAGGTAACATGGAGTGCACGCACCGAACAGTCCACACAGTCAGATCGCCAGAATCGAGAAAAGTAATGAGACCCTCAAACTCGATGCTCTGACAGTCGGAAAGAGCAGATTCTGACACCGAAAAACTCCGAGAGAGAAGAGAGAACACCCGACTCCCCCTACCGTTGAATTCGACATCCCAAGGAAAGCCGCTAAGAGCGTGGATAACCCCGATCCGACGCGCACCAGCTAGCCTCACTACAAAAACTGTTTTGGAGTGAGACGCGTGACAAACAAGCTTCCATAGATTCGAACCCTGAACCAGAGAGAGAACACAGAATCCGCCCAACATCTCACCGCGGAGACAATCTGACGACGTGTGAACTCAGACAATCCCATGCAACACCTGCAGATGATAGAATCATCAGACAGGAAGAATACATCAATCCCACGAAAAGCGTCAACGTAACGTAAGCGCCGAACAGTAAATGCAAGGGAGGCATGGCAAGAGACCGAGTTCGAAACAAGCATGAAAAAACAGCCAAGTGAACCTGTGAGAAAGAAGCCAAGCCGAAAGTTCCAAAGTGAACATTCGAATGGCCAAAACCCCAACGAGGCTGCAGGAGAGACACCAGAGCAAGAGATCGATGCATTCCCCCTCTGCCAGAGCTAGCAGATCAGGGAATCGTGAGCTCCTGTTCAGAAGAAAGGTACCTAAAACCAACCGATGACGCTCCAGAGCGATTCGGCCAACACCTTCGGAAGAAGGTGAGAAGGCGGGAAAGCGAAACTTCCACGCCCGACCACGACCCCAAAAAGCATCTCGCCCGAGAGCCTTCGGATCGTGCATCGGAGAGAAGCAACAAGGGAGCCGTGGTGAACCTGGCGAAACCCACCAGAATGTTTCGCCACCGCGAAAATTCTGGAGTAAAACCCCTGGTGAAGCAAGAGACCCCTCCTGAACAACCTCTTACCTTCTCAGGGTAAAAGGGTTTAGGAAAAGCAAGAGGCTCACGTGACAGACGTGGAGGGAATGAGAACGGAAGTTAAAATCCGTCCCGCACCCCCCTCAGAATAGCGGTGTCGTGGAACTGCCGACGCCACACGGCAAAAGCCCGTTACAGAGCGTGTGCGCACGTAGGATTGGAAAGAAGTCCGCGCGGCAGAACACTGGAACTGCGCACATGAGAGGGCCGAACCGCAGCCGAGCCAGCGGTTCCTCACAGAGTGTCCACAGACAGAGAGCGATAGGAGCGTTGGTCGGCCGACCCAACGCCCCACCCCCCCTTCCGCAGCCGCATTGGGACCACGGTCCGAGAACCGAGAGTGCCAACTCGCTGGGCTCTGACCCGGTCGTTCTAAACTCGCCTTCCCGCAGGGAGAAAACAGTCGACGACCACGGAGCCAGAGGAGAAAACAGACCCATGCCTGCGCCGCACCGCCCCGCTCGACCTTTCGGAAGCGCGGGGGCGGGGCACAGGGAAAAGCACAGGAAGGGAGGCAGCGTGCTGACCGGACCAAACAGCGTGTGCTGAACGGCCGGTAGCAACGCTCTGCCGTGACCCCACCGCAGAGCTCGACCTTTCGGGAGCGCAGGGGCGGGGCACATGGAATGGCACGGGAAGGGAGGCGGCGCACTGACCGGACCAAACAGCATCTGCTGAACGACCCGTAGTCAGGCTCCGCTGAGATCCCACCACAGAGCTCGACCTTTCGGAAGCACGGTGGGTATGCCGCACTGCCCCACTCAACCTTTCGGAAGCGTGGGGGCGGGGCACATGGGAGCGCACTGGAAGGGAGGCGGCGTGCTGGCCGGACCAAACATTGTTAGCTGAATGGCCAGTAGCAATGCTCTGCCGCGATCTAACTGCAGAGCGCGACCTTACGGAAGCGCAGGGCTGGGGCACAGGAGATCGCACGGGAAGGTAGGCGGCTTGCTCACTGGACCAAACAGTGTTAGCTGAACGGCCGGGAGCGACGCTCTGCCTAAGTCTAACCGCAGCTCGACCTTTCGGTGAGCGCAGGACCGCCTTCCATCAGAATGCCGCATGGCACCACCCTCCAAGAGCGCGGGAACAGTACACATCATCGCACGATACGTACCTGCCCAAGCCGACCGGCTCGCGCACCCGCCCAGGCGAACGGGACATGGGTGGTGAAGGGCTGAAACCAACACAACACGCGCAGTCTGACCGACGAGCAGCAACCGACCTGCCGGAAAAAACGGGAGAGGAGAAAACAGAATACTCCTGTCCCACGTGCACGGGACAGGGGGTAGAGGCCGGGCTAGGAACCCCCCCCCCCCCCCCCTACCGCCCCAGCAGAGCGAGCAAACGCGGACCCAACCACAGAGTCCACCGTCGAAGCAGACCACGTGTTGAGAAAAGCAACAACTGCAGCGGGCGAGAACCGAACTTCCGCAGCGCCACCTGTCAACACAGGAAAAGCCGCGGGAGCACACGAAAACAACCGACTCGTGGACGCAAGAGAAGGAATGAGAGAAAAAGCACTCACTCGTAATGAGCGAGAATTCCTGCCTCCCCCCAACCTCGCTGCCACTACCTTGTCAACGCCAAAAGTGCGCCCGCCTCCAACACGCCCAGCGTGAAGGAGGGTCGCCATTAACGCTCACAGCAAGGCGCCAGACCCGAAGCCCGGGAATGGTGCACAGAGCAGCAACAACAGCGAACGCGAAGACAAGCACACAAGCGAAACACCAGCCAGTCGTCGCTCGCACTGAACGAACAACGACACGCCAACGCAACAGAGAACTAGCGCTTGCACTCAAACGGACCAAGCGCACAAATTCCCAAACGCACAACACAAGCGTTCAAACTGACGCAAACAGCGGCACGCCGCTAGACCTAACCGACGCGTGGAAAACGAAGCAGGAGGGAGAGAAAAAGCACGCGTTCGTCATGAGCAAGACTCCTCTCCACCCCCCGTACTCACTGCCACCGCAACATGGACGCCAGTACCCCGACCGCCTCGCACACGAACAGCGCTAGGGCGGTCCGCCATTAACGCCATGGTTAGCAACCGCCACCGCCGTCGAGAAGGGCGAACGACCAGCAATAAAAGCGAATGCAAAGACAGCCAACAAGCAAACACCAATAAGTCGTTGCAAACCCTGAAAAGAGCAGCGACACGCCAACGCAACTGAAAAACCAGCGCGTGCGCTCAACGTACCAAGCTCACACAATTCCACACAAACGTCAACTGATGCAAAACAGCGGCAACACTTCCCCCAAGCTCCCAGCGAAGGGGAACTGCAAACCAGCTACAAGCAATCCCAAAGCAACGACAAGCAAAAAACACACAAGAAATAAGCAAGCCGTTGGCAGTAGAAACTACTAGCCACCAACCTGCCAATTCACAGAAGCCAACACGCGCGTACACTAAGTACTGAGCGAAAAATGGCCTCTGAGTGGGAGTACAGTAACAACAGCGTGCGACGAAAACGCACCGCCACAGTTACAACTGCAACCACCAAAAACAGCGGCCACCTCGCGAGAAAGGAAAGACTTCGACCCAAAAACCCCGTGCAGACGGAAAAGGAGAGGGTAGAGAACACCTCGTTCAGTCAATGGAACGAGAACTCACTCCACCCCACTCGAATCCGCCATGCCGGCGCCGCCGCTACCCTGTCGCCTCTTCACTGAGAGCGAAAAGGGAAACGCCATACAAAAGCGCGGTTTAGCAACAGCTACCGCAAACAAACAGGCAAGAAAAACCCAATGCAACAACAAGCAAAAGTTAAGCAAGAAACAAGCCCGCCGTTGCACTAGCAAGTACAAGCAACGCACCTGCCAATTCAACCGAAACCACAACCCCGCCCACGCCTGAAAGGCGCGAGCGAAGAACGGCCTCGAAATTGAACTAACAACATGAACGCCAACAGATGACGCAACAGTGGCAACGCCACAAGTACTTCCCTGTAGCTCCAGCCAAGGGAAACTGCAAACACTTTACAACCACACAAAGCAGGCGAGGTAATCCAAGCACGAAGTAATCCGTCGTGCCAGCGAAACGCGTCAGCAGTTTCGAAAGGTGCTAAGAGGTCGTTCTCTGCCTGCTAGCTGCTTTTATACCGCAGAGCGATCACGTGGCATTGGGAGTTACCTCCCCTTGGCTGACGTGCTATCTGCCTATGTTTAAAAGCAAGCGGATTGGCGGAGCAGGCACTCACGTGTGGGTATGAATTTTCAAATTCTTTTTTTGAGGTCAAAAGGTCAAATATCACTAGTTGTCTACTGGTAAGTCAGGATGGAAAACGAAAGTGTTACAAGATAGTGAATGGCTTGTTTGGGGATGAATAAAGAGATCAGTAAGATACTTCGATGCTCGTAATGAGCAATTTTGTGCATAAGGATGCATTTATTGAGGACGAGGTGTTTTTGGAAGGTGTTGCGAAAAGCATATTTTCTATTTATTCCTGGTTGTGGTTATAGCATATAGTGGGTTGGGAATTAGCTGCCAAGCCATAGTGTATTTTAATATTTGCTGCCAAGCCAGTATTGATGTTGGGATTGATATGGTGGATGTAGTATTGGAAAGGAAAATGAACTGTGAACCCTGTTTCCCTTCCAATACAGAAATGAACTTTGTGGAACGTTTGGGAGGTTGTTTTATTCACCTTGATTCGCGTTCTACAGTTGACCAATCTGCAGTGAACTTCTCTAGAAACAGACTAATGAAACTGCTTGGTTATTGTTCAATGGGAGAAGTAGATGACTTTGTGAACAGTTGATTGGTCAATTGATATGAAAACGTGAATCGAGACATACTAAAACGCTGTGATTGGTTGAGAACGACAGGGAGAATTCTGCCGTTGTATAAAAACCTTTGTTTTGGGGATCACGGTGTGCCCGTAACAAAACTTTCATCGAGATAGCCCCTGTGTAGGACGGCACCCTGTCTCAAAGGGTTCACGAGGTGGACATGTGTGAAAACTGATGGAATTTTCGTCCACTGACGGACTAATTCCGAGAGACCCTCCCTTCAAACGTCTATGGATAGACCACGGAAGAAATGGAGGACTGTTCTCATTTTGGACTGCAGAGAGAGACCACGTGCAAGGTATTGCAATTCTCGTACTTGCAACGTTTTTCTCTCCTGAGTGAATTATCTGCTGACCACCCTGTGAGGAGAAGTAGTCTCTAGAAACTTCTCCCCACTTCTGCGCCTCGCCCCTCCTCGTCGCACGTCTTGCCTGCCGTCTCGCCTCGCCCCTCCTCGTCGCCGTCTCAACGACGCCCGCTGCCCTCTCGACGTCCGACTACGTGTTGATGCAAGAGCCATCCATCTCTCGGACCAAGTACAAGTCCCCCGCCTCACCCTCCACCACGAGTGTGGGGAAATCTCCACGCCTCATCACCAGAGAAATTCTACAGTTTCGTCGTGTATTGTGCAGTGAGTCCATGAATGGGCTTCCCCCATAATTTTCTCTCACATCGTGTGTGTGTGTGTGTGGAATGTCATTCACTGGATTACGTAGCTCGTTTGCCGGCTACTGATTGGCTGAACGCCACCACAAGTCGCGTACGTGAGTACTGGTTTCCCATCTTGGCTTGGCAGCCCTATTAGTTAAGTATTTAATTTTGGGGAAGGTTTCTTTTATTTTTCTAAAGCGTTTCAATACCACCATGCCTTCTTATTTATTGTGTTAAAACTTATCACTCTTGACCAATTTGATTATTATTGATTAAAGCTGAATTTGAATTTGATTTGTGCAGCCCAGTCATTCATTCGCGTCCAATTGTCATCCTTGTGTGAATGGATTTGATTGGAAGGTGCCAAGTAGTACGGAATTCCCTAGACATTTAACGAGCCACAGTAAAGATTAATAATCTTTTAATACTACTTGTGACATTATGGGGGCTTTCGTCTCGGGATAATTGAATGAATATTGGTAATTTAAGATCTTTTTGTAACTCTATGAGATAAATTCTAAAGCCATATTTATCATTTAGAAATTTTGACCTGCATTGATTGTGTCTTGAGTGAGTGATGTGACCTGACCTGCATTGCTATTTTCACCCTTTGCACGTGATCCATTATGCATTAGGCGTGAGTGGTTGTTGTGACATGACCTGACCTTTGCTCTTGTGATCTGCCACTTAGTGACGTGCCTGGACGGTGTTGGGTTAATTAGAAATCGTGCAGTTAGTGCTGTTTGGGGATTTGCTGAGTGTTTTCCTAGTTTTTGTGATTGCTGGACTTAATAACTGTTCGCCATGGCTGAGGGAGGTGAATGGCCAACTAGGTTAGAGATCCTGGGGTTTGATAAACCAACTTTGGAGTTAACCATTGAGAAGTATGGCGTAAATGTCATTAAAGGTGCTTCAAAAATTGTTATGCAGGATGCTCTGATTAACTTCGTGGAGGCGAAGCGGACTGAGAGTGATGTTGATAGGAAGGTGGTGGTGACTGACCCAGATGAGGGAAGGAGGAGAGAGAGGGAGGACAAGGAGGAAAGACAGAGGCAGCACGAATTGGAAATACTTAGATTAAACATGGCTGAGAAGGAGAGAGAGAGGGAGCTAGAGAAAGAGAAGATGCAAGCCGCTGAGAGAGATAGGGAGTTGAGAAAATTGGAGATAGAAGCAGCTGAAAGGGAGAAGAGATTGGAGGTAGAGGCTGCAGAAAGGGTAGAGAAAGGGAAACAGGAGGCCTCAGAGAAGTTGGAGAGAGATAAGATGGAGGCTGCGAGAGAAAAGGAGGATAAGGACAGAGAGGTGGAATTGAAGAAGATAGAAGCAGATAGGGAGTTGAGAAAATTGGAGATAGAGGCCAATGAGAGAGCAAAGAAACTAGAAGTTGAACAGAAGGAGAGAGATAGGGAGGTGGAGGAGAAGAAGTTAGAGGCAGAAGAGAGAGACAGGGTCCGGAGAGAGAGAGAGGGTGAGATTGATCTGAGAAGGTACACAGGACTTCCGACATTCAATGAGAAGAATGTGGAAGGATTCTTTACTGCATTTGAGAAGCAGGCAGAAAGTTTGAGGTGGAGGAGAGATCATTGGCATGTCATATTGGGTAGTGCTGTGGCAGGAAAGGCGCAAGAGGTGTACTCCACATTACCTAGGGGTGAGCAAAACTATGAGGCTATAAAGAGAGCAATCTTGGAGAAGTACGCGTTGACACCGGAAGCGTATAGACAAAAGTTCAGGAAGTGCAAGAAGGATGAAAGAGAGACACATAGGGACTTTGTCTATCGATTGCGCGGCTCTTTTGACCGATGGTGTGTAGCTGTGAATGCTGTTGAAGATCTGGACCGTCTGAAACAGGTGATTGTTATGGAACAGTTCAAAGATTCTGTGACGGAAGAAGTGCGAGTCTATCTGGGAGAGAGAAAGGTGGAGGAAGTTGATCTAGCAGCCGGTATGGCTGATGAGTTCCATTTGCTCCATGCCAGCAGTAGGCAGAAGAAAAGCCGTGATGAGGGGAAATATCCTAGATCTGGGAAGGGAGAGAAAACAGCTAATGTGTTCAAGGGTAACAGTGGAAGGGGAGAAGAGCGAAGTGGCCCGAGCCAACCTCCTAGGAAGATTGAATGCTACAAATGTGGGAAGTTTGGGCATATGATGCGAGACTGTCGCTCAAAAATGGGTTCTGATGTCAGACATCGAGTAGCCTTTGTGGGAAAACTTGGGGTAATGCCTAAGTCTGATTGGGATGGAGTGAAGTCACTGAGTGATCACATAGAAGAGGGAGATCGGAAGGAGAGAAAACGCTGTGTGACTCAGGGGAAGTTGTGGGTAGGAGAGAAAGAGGTATCTGTCACTGTACTGAAAGACAGTGGAGCAGACATTACCATGGTGAGATCAGGGATTCTGGCTGATTGGGGAGAATCGAACACTGGGAAAACCGTTCTGTGGACTGACGCTGGGGGTCATGAGTACTCGAGTGACCTATATGAGGTGAGATTGGAGACTGAGTATTACAGTGGTCTTGCAGTGGTCGGGGTGTCGGAGAACCTGCGTATCCGGGGAATAGATGTAGTGTTGGGAAATGATTTGGCCTACCAGAAGGTAGTGGACAGTTCAGAAGAGGCTGTACTTGCCCTGGGAAGAGTGAAAGAGCCAATCATGCAAAAACCCTCCCCTAGTGAGGAGAGTGGTTGTGAGGAAAAGGATAGCAGAGTTTTCTCCTGTGCGGCATTGACCCGAGCTGCTAGCAGGAAGAAAGCCACTTTGGACGTAGATTTGGGAACGACGTTCATGTCGTCCGATCTAGTCGATGATCCAGTCAGTGATGAAGGAAAAGAGAGTGACGAGACTGAGTCACTGCCCCCGAGTCCAGAAACAGTGGGAGGGAGAGTAGCCCTAATTGAAGAACAGAAGAGTGATCCTGATTCTTGCAGCCTATATGAACAGGCGGAGGAAGAAAGTAACGGTGATGAATCACCAGGGTACTTTCTAAGAGAGGGAGTGCTTATGCTACGAAGCAGACCTCGAAATGCACCTATGTCAGAGGGGTGGAAAGCAAGGTGTGCCGTGGTGTTACCACGTAAACACCGTCAGTCCGTGTTGGACTTGGCCCATAGTAGTCCTATGGCAGGACACAGGGGAGTGACCAAAACCTACCAGCGGTTGCGGCAACACTTCGTGTGGCCAGGGATGCTGAGAGATGTGAAGCGACTATGCAAACAGTGTGTTGCATGTCAGCGAGCTGGAAAGAAGGGTCTAGAGGAGCCTAGAGCTTGCCTGAGACCTATTCCAATTGTGGGAGAACCATTCTCAAGAGTGTTGACGTTTGTGAGCGACTTGGAGGACAAAATGATGAAAGCTGTGGAGTGTGCGAGTGCTCACTTGGGGAAGACTAGAACACGAATGAAAGGGTGGTACGATTGGAGAAAGAGAAAAAAAGGCTTCCCTTCGTGAGATGAATGAATGGGTGTGGGTGAAAGTTGACAGATGTGCAGCGTTGATATGCTAATCAGGCTGTTGAGGGAGTGTTGTGTATTTTTAGCACCCCAGAGTTTGCTGTGGAGAGAGTGTGTCACGTGAACGTGTTGAAAGAATGTCGTGACTGTCGAAACACTGAGAAAATAGCACGTGTGTGTGCTGTGATGTCATGCGTACATCGATGATATAGTGATCTACAGCAATAACTGGGCTGAGCACTTATCCCAGTTAAATCAACTGTTCTGTCGTTTGAGGGAAGCAAATCTGACAGTAAATCTTGCCAAAAGTGAGTTTGGGAAGGCGACAATCACATATCTTGGACATGAGGTCGGGAGCGGGAAAGTCCGCACTAGGCGAGAAAAAGTGCAGACCATAGTGGATATGCCCTCCCCTACTAGTCGAAAAACTGTGCGGAGATTTTTAGGCATGGTTGGCTATTATCGCCGTTTCTGCTGTAACTTCTCGCAGTTGGCTCTCCCTTTGACAGACTTGTTAAAGAAAGACAGAGGTTTCAAATGGACAGATGAATGTGAGAAGAGTTTTAGGAAACTCAAGAAAGTACTATCATGTGACCCAGTGCTTAAAACTCCTGATCCTAGCCAACCTTTTCAACTTATGGTTGATGCGTCAGACCTAACTATGGGTGCTGTGTTGGTACAGTTAGATGATGATGGTCTTGAGCATCCGGTAGCGTATTTCTCAAAGAAATTCCTATCTCATCAGAAAGGTTACTCTACGGTAGAGAAAGAAGCCTTGAGTCTTCTAACTGCCTTGGGCCATTTCGAAGTATATTTGAGGCATTCGGCACATGAAGTCAAAGTCTACACGGATCATAATCCGTTAGTATTCCTTAAAACTCTCAAAAACAAAAATCAAAGACTACTTAGATGGAGCCTGTCTCTACAAGAGTTTCCTATAGTAGTGGCCCACGTGCCCGGCAAAGCCAATGTTGTGGCTGATGCCCTATCCAGGTTGGAGTGAGTTGTTGAAACGTCAGAGAAGTTTGAGGGAGAAACTATTTGACAGTTTGTATATTAACGACAGGAGTTCGTAAGATGTTAGCAGAAGCCTAGTAAAGGACTCTTGTTATTGTTATGGTTTTACCCCTGTGGGTTCGGGGATAACGAATTGGCCCACCGCGTTCCTACGCGTTTCGTAAAAGGCGAATAATTTAGGACTAAATGACTAACTAAAAATAAAACAATTACTCAACAAGTGGAGCTAGGAGGGTTTTCCAAGAGAGAGACCAATTGTTCCTTGTATCTTTAGTTATGGTCATAAGAATTTTGAAAATAAGTAATTGCAAAGAAATGTAACTTATCTAATTTGTGAAGCTTTGGAACCTTTCTCCAAGAAAGTGAGAAGTTGTTCTTTATGCTTTATTAGTACCTTTAGCCTGTCTCTACGTTATCTCCTTAAGAGAAAAGGTGAGGGTAGCTGAGATTATTAAGAGGGAAACATCACCCCTAGGAGGCTGTCGGGTTGACGGAGATATCAAAAATAGTTTGAGAGAGGTTCAGGAAATCCTCACTATTTGGCTCTGTACCGATTGACCTAGTAATGAAACAGATTACATAACCTGGGAGCTTCCCTGTTGTTGTTGTTGGAGAGGATATTGGAGGTGTAATGTTGTGTTGAATTTTTGGTGTTATTCTCACGCAATGGTATTGTGTGACTTAATAATATCCTGTTGTTGATATTGAAGTTGTGGAGGTTGAGTGGAACTTTCCCATATTAACCCCTTTTGAGTTTGAATTCATTACAGGTATGGAAGCCTTGTGACCTGTTTGTGATTTATTTAAGGGATATGGTGAAATGTCTCCACTTATGCTTGTGTTTAGTTCATGTTGATGAACCTATACGTGAAAAATTTCATGCTATAAAATTTTTCTCGCATAGGGAGGAAGGTATGTTGCGAAACGCATATTTTCTATTTATTCCTGGTTGTGGTTATAGCATATAGTGGGTTGGGAATTAGCTGCCAAGCCATAGTGTATTTTAATATTTGCTGCCAAGCCAGTATTGATGTTGGGATTGATATGGTGGATGTAGTATTGGAAAGGAAAATGAACTGTGAACCCTGTTTCCCTTTCAATACAGAAATGAACTTTGTGGAACGTTTGGGAGGTTGTTTTATTCACCTTGATTCGCGTTCTACAGTTGACCAATCTGCAGTGAACTTCTCTAGAAACAGACTAATGAAACTGCTTGGTTATTGTTCAATGGGAGAAGTAGATGACTTTGTGAACAGTTGATTGGTCAATTGATATGAAAACGTGAATCGAGACATACTAAAACGCTGTGATTGGTTGAGAACGACAGGGAGAATTCTGCCGTTGTATAAAAACCTTTGTTTTGGGGATCACGGTGTGCCCGTAGCAAAACTTTCATCGAGATAGCCTGTGTAGGACGGCACCCTGTCTCAAAGGGTTCACGAGGTGGACATGTGTGAAAACTGATGGAATTTTCGTCCACTGACGGACTAATTCCGAGAGACCCTCCCTTCAAACGTCTATGGATAGACCACGGAAGAAATGGAGGACTGTTCTCATTTTGGACTGCAGAGAGAGACCACGTGCAAGGTATTGCAATTCTCGTACTTGCAACGTTTTTCTCTCCTGAGTGAATTATCTGCTGACCACCCTGTGAGGAGAAGTAGTCTCTAGAAACTTCTCCCCACTTCTGCGAAAGCCACCTGCGAGAAAGCTCTGACCCCTCGCGCCTCGCCTCTCCTCGTCGCCGTCTCAACGACGCCCGCTGCCCTCTCGACGTCCGACTACGTGTTGATGCAAGAGCCATCCATCTCTCGGACCAAGTACAAGTCCCCCGCCTCACCCTCCACCACGAGTGTGGGGAAATCTCCACGCTTCATCACCAGAGAGAAATTCTACAGTTTCGTCGTGTATTGTGCAGTGAGTCCATGAATGGGCTTTCCCCCATCATTTTCTCTCACATCGTGTGTGTGTGTGTGTGGAATGTCATTCACTGGATTACGTAGCTCGTTTGCCGGCTACTGATTGGCTGAACGCCACCACAAGTCGCGTACGTGAGTACTGGTTTCCCATCTTGGCTTGGCAGCCCTATTAGTTAAGTATTTAATTTTGGGGAAGGTTTCTTTTATTTTTCTAAAGCGTTTCAATACCACCATGCCTTCTTATTTATTGTGTTAAAACTTATCACTCTTGACCAATTTGATTATTATTGATTAAAGCTGAATTTGAATTTGATTTGTGCAGCCCAGTCATTCATTCGCGTCCAATTGTCATCCTTGTGTGAATGGAATTGATTGGAAGGTGCCAAGTAGTACGGAATTCCCTAGACATTTAACGAGCCACAGAAAAGATTATTAATCTTTAATACTACTTGTGACAGAAGGGTAGTAAGCCAATATTTGTGATCTTTTCATCCATAGACAATGTTGAGTCAGAAATAATAAGTTTGGCAGCTCGTCTGTACAGTGATTTAATCTTGTTCAAGTGCACTGCCATGGAGCCATCCCATACAACAGATGCAAAATTAATATGGGAATTTATGTGTGCGTGAAAAAACATTGCGCATGCATCGGTGTTGACAAAATGCCTTAGTTTAGAGTGCAGGAAATGTTCTTAGCAATAATTTTGCATAAGGAATTGACATGTTCTTCCCAAGTTAGTCGTTCATCAACAATTATGCCTAGCACTCTGTGTTCTGAGACTTGCTCAATGATTTCATTTTCTAGCATAAGGTTGATAGTTAAGGGTTGTCGTTGACGTTTTTGTCTTGTAGTTAGGATCATGCACTTGGTTTTTGAGGGATTTATGACCATTATATTTGATGAACACCATTTTTGTAAATCATCAAGGGTAACGTTCAGAGCGTATTGGATGGAATTTTGGCTTTTGTCGCTTATGCTGATAATGGTGTCATCTGCAAACATAGTGCATTTGCTACTTTCATTTGATATACTCAATGGTAGATCATTGATATACAAGCTGAAGAGCAATGGACCTAAAATTGAGCCTTGTGGAATCTCTGACTTTACGATTCGTCTCGAGGAATACGACCCGTTGACATAGACGCATTGGCTTCTATGTGTCAAGTATGATCGGAAAAAGGAGACTGATGTTGGATTTTTCAATTACATTTAAGTACAGGCTGTCAGATGGAGCTGGATGGAGGCTGTAAGGTGGAGCTTGCTGGAGGCTGTCAAGTGTGAGCTGGCTGGAGGCTGTCAGATGGAGCTGGATGGAGGCTGTCAGGTGGAGCTGGCTGGAGGCTGTCAGGTGGGAGCTGGCTGTGGATAGGCGTCCAGCACAGCTACAGCAGACAGCAGCACAGGCGTGTCTGGGGAAGAAAGACCAAATCAAAAGTCAGTCACAGAAACATGACTGGCATGGACAAGATGATGGGGAAGGAGAGAGTGAATGAATTAGCAAGGGAGGGGGAGGGGGAAAGAGATGGGGGAAGGGAATTGGGGGAAATGCAGAAAGCGGGGGAGAGGGTAGGAAGAGAAGAGAAGGGGTGGGAGGTGGTGGGTGGTGGTGAGCGGTGAGTGGGGGGAGAGAGAGGGGAATGAGGGAGTGGTGAGAGGGAGGGAAAAGGAGGGGGGGGGGGGGTGGACCGTGAAAGAGAAAGAGGGTGGATTTGAATAGGGGGGGGGGGGAGAGAGAGAGAGAGAGAGAGAGAGAGAGAGAGAGAGAGGAGAGAGAGAGAGAGAGGGAGGGAGAGGGAGAGGGAGAGGGAGAGAGAGAGAGAGAGAGAGAGAGAGAGAGAGAGAGAGAGAGAGGGAGAGGGAGAGGGAGAGGGAGGGAGAGGGAGAGAGAGAGAGAGAGAGAGAGAGAGAGAGAGGGAGAGGGAGAGGGAGAGAGAGAGAGAGAGAGAGAGACAGACAGACAGAGAGAGACAGAGAGAGACAGAGAGACAGAGAGACAGAGAGAGTCAGAGAGACAGAGACAGGCAAGCACACAAAAAAGACAGAAGCAGCTTCACAGACCTTGCAGCTAAAAGGCAGATTACTCAGGCGGAGTGGAGAGTTGGGGGTTCGGTTCTCCTCCAAGACTGCTGCTGGAGACAGGGGAGTGTGAGTGATGGGAGGCTGGCGGCGCAGGGCTGGCTGACGTCACTCCAGAGGGACTTGAGGCAGTGGCCATTGAGGACTCCTGAAAGGACTGAGTGATCGCGGCCTCCTGGACAGTGCAGAGACAATGGTAGGCATTTGAAAATGAGGACTTTGCCAAACACTATGCATGCGCTCTCGCACATGTTGATGCCACTTGAATTATCACAGCTCTAATATCCGGAGTCGAGTTGACTTGAAAAATGTCAAGTCACTGTTACCCGACTCTTATAGCAAGTCCAAGTCACAGGCATGCACACGAACAGCGGGAGAAAATCAACCTACGAGGACGATTTGCGTGTTGTAAACAACTCACGGTGAAAGTATTGAGGCACGCTGTAACTTTAGCGCACCAAACTTTTAAAAAGAACACGAAGGGCAAAGCCCATGCGACTCACATGCTTGACCTTGACCTTTACATGACTTTGACCTTTACGTGACCTTGACCTTCAGGTGCCATTCAAGGTCAAGGTCAAACAACTAAACCTAGCAATGACATCATACACTAAGAACTGCTTTACACATTTTCCTACCAAAATACATGTGACCTTGACCCAAGGTCAAGGTCATCCAAGGTCATGCAACACAAAGCTGTTAATTCAAGACATAGGAAGCACAATGGTGCTTATTGGCACTTTCTACCATGAGATATGGTCACTTTTAGTGGTTCACTTCCCCATTTTGGTCACATTTCATAAGGGTCAGAGTGACCTTGACCTTGATGATATGTGACCAAATGTGTCTCATGATGAAAGTATAACATGTGTACTACAATGTTGTGAAGTGTGGAAGAGTTATCTTCCATAGTTCAGGGTCAAGGTCACTTCAAAATATGTATACAATTAAACTTTAAAGAGTTCCTGTGACCTTGACCTTGAAGCAAGGTCAAATCACTGTGCACGTTTTTGTACGCCTTGTCATCCTACACTATCATGCCAAATTGGGTGTTGATAGACTCAATAGTCTCTGAGAAAAATCCAACGTTAAAGTTTTTTTACGGATTAAAGGACGCCCGGACACCCGGTCTGCCCGGACGCCCGGACGGATGCCTGGACGCCCGGACGGACGACACAGGTGACCTATTGTGAAAGTATAACATGTGTGCTACAATGTTATGAAGTTTGGAAAAATTATCTTTCATAGTTCAGGGTCAAGGTCATTTCAAAATGTGTATACAATCCAACTTTAAAGAGCTTCTGTGACATAAACCTTGAAGCAAGGTCAATCAAACTGGTATCAAAAGATAGGGATTACTTTGCCCTATACACCATATATAGGTCAGGTATCCAATCTCAAAAACTTCAGAGAAAATGGGGAAAATGTGAAAAATGGCTGTTTTTTAGACAACATGTATGGCCCCTGCGACCTTGACCTTGAAGCAAGGTCAAGTCACTATGTATGTTTTTTGACGCGTTGTCATCATACACCATCATGCCAAATTGGGTGTTGATAGACTTAATAGTCTCCGAGAAATATCCAACGTTAAAGTTTTTCACGGACCCCCGGACGGACGACACGGGTGAGTACATAGACTCACTTTTGCTTCACATGTGAGTAAAAATAATCACCTTGCTTTCGCTATATTCCACAATATCTTCCTCTTTCCGAGAGCATTAGGATCAATGTTTTCTAGCTTTCCAACGGCTAAAAAGTTGCACAAGTTGCGTATTTTGCGTCAATTCCACCTTATCCCTTGCATTTCCATCTAAGCGAGACTTGATAATCAAGGGAAGTAACTTTCATCAGGAGGATTTAATGCAAAATACACGCATTTTCAGCTTGTAGCAATATCAGTGGTTGGAAAGCTTGAAAACAGTCATCCTAATGGCCCTGGGGCGAGGAGGACAGTGGAACAGAGCGAAAGCAAGATAGGAGTTTTGGACTTTGAACAATGATCATCTTGGCACGCTTAGGCTCCAGAGTGGCAAGACTGAGACCTGGCTGCTCCCACACGTGAAGCAAGACCGCGCACTTCTGTTTTTGTGTGTGAAGACAACTGGAATCGACAAGATGAGGGGAAGATGAAAGACAACAGGGAGAAGGGTGCCGACGAAAGATTAAATATGAAAGAAAACGAAAAGAAGTTCAAAACAACACGAATGAAAGAAAGGATGCATACACATATGAATTAGACAACGAATGCTTGAACAGATTAATAAACAATCAACGTGTTAATGAATATTACATGGAAATGAATAAATAAAGAAACAAAGAAAGGAATGAATGATTAATAACTGTAATAAATAAATGGATGTATAAATATAAATGTGGATGAATAAACAAATACATTGATAAATGAACGAAGATGAACTCACTCCTTGAATGGATGAATGGATGAATGAATGAATGAATGAATGAATGAATGAATGAATGAATGAATGAATGAATGAATGAATGAATGAATGAATGAATGAATGAATGAATGAATGAATGAATGAATGAATGAATGAATGAAGAATAAATGAATGAATAGATGGATGGATGAATGAGAGTAAACAGCTAAACAATAGAATACAAAAAGGACAAAGCCCATACGACTCACATGGTTGACCATGACCTTTATATGACCTTGACCTTCAGGTGACCTTCAAGGTCAAGGTCAAACAACTAAACCTACCAATGACATCATACACTAAGAAATGCTTTACACATTTTTCCTACTAAAATACATGTGACCTTGACCCAAGGTCAAGGTCATCCAAGGTCATGCAACACAAAGCTGTTAATTCAAGACATAGGAAGCACAATGGTGCTTATTGGCACTTTCTACCATGAGATATGGTCACTTTTAGTGGTTCACTACCCCATTTTGGTCACATTTCATAAGGGTCAAATTGACCTTGACCTTGATGATATGTGACCAAATGTGTCTCATGATGAAAGAATAACATGTGCCAAACATAATTATTAAGTTTGAAACAGTTATCTTCCATAGTTCAGGGTCAAGGTCACTTCAAAATATGTATACAATCCAGCTTTGAAGAGCTCCTGTGACCTTGACCTTGAAGCAAGGTCAACCAAACTGATATCAAAAGATAGGAATTACCTTGCCCTATATACCATATATAGGTCAAGTATCCAATCTCAAAAACTTCAGAGAATATTGAGAAAATGTGAAAAATGACTGTTTTTTAGACAACATTTATGGCCCCTGCGACCTTGACCTTGAAGCAAGGACAAGTCACTATGTATGTTTTTTGAGGCCTTGTCATCATACACCATCATGCCACATTTGGTATTGATAGACTTAATAGTCTCTGAGAAAAATCCAACGTTAAAGTTTTCGGACGCCCGGACGCCCGGACGCCCGGACGCCCGGACGAACGAAACGGGTGAGTACATAGACTCACTTTTGCTTCGCATGTGAGTCAAAAATGAACACATCAAAATAATAAATATATGGGAAAACAAACAACAAATAGTGAATACAAACACACAAGGACAAATTGAGAGAGAACAAGAAGGGCAAAGCCCATACGACTCACATGCTTGACCTTGACCTTTACATGACCTTCAAGGTCAAACAACTAAACCTAGCAATGACATCATACACTAAGAAATGCTTTACACATTTTTCCTACCAAAATACATGTGACCTTGACCCAAGGTCAAGGTCATCCAAGGTCATGCAACACAAAGCTGTTAATTCAAGACATAGGAAGCACAATGGTGCTTATTGGCGCTTTCTACCATGAGATATGGTCACTTTTAGTGGTTCACTACCCCATTTTGGTCACATTTCATAAGGGTCAAAGTGACCTTGACCTTGATTATATGTGACCAAATGTGTCTCATGATGAAAGTATAACATGTGTACTACAATGTTATGAAGTTTGGAAGAGTTATCTTTCATAGTTCAGGGTCAAGGTCACTTCAAATTATGTATACATTCCAACTTTAAAGACCTCCTGTGACCTTGACATTGAAGCAAGGTCAATCAAACTGGTATCAAAAGATAGGGATTACTTTGCCCTATATACCATATATAGGTCAGGTATCCAATCCCAAAACCTTCAGAGAAAATTAGGAAAATGTGAAAAATGGCTGGTTTTTTACATTTACGGCCCCTGCGACCTTGACCTTGAAGCAAGGTCAAGTCACTGTGTATGTTTTTGTACGCCTTGTTATCATACACCATTATGCCAAATTGGGTGTTGATAGACTTAATAGTCTCCGAGAAAAATCCAACGTTAAAGTTTTTTACGGACGGCAGGACGCTCGGACGCTCGGACGCCCAGACGCCCGGACGCCCGGACGGACGACACGGGTGGCCTAGTATGAAAGTATAACATGTGTACTACAATGTTATGCAGTTTGGAAGAGTTATCTTCCATAGTTCGGGGTCAAGGTCACTTCAAAATATGTATACAATCCAACTTTAAAGAGCTCCTGTGACCTTGACCTTGAAGCAAGGTCAAATCACTATGTATGTTGTTGTACGCCTTGTCATCCTACACCACCATGCCAAATTGGGTGTTGATAGACTTAATAGTCTCCGAGAAAAACCCAATGTTAAAGTTTTTTACGGATAACAGGACACCCGGCCACCCGGACGGCCGCCCAGACGGCCGCTCGGACGCCCAGACGAACGACACTGGTGACCTAGTATGAAAGCATAACATGTGTACTACAATCTTCTGAAGTTTGGAAGAGTTATATTCCATAGTTCAGGGTCAAGGTCAATTCAAAATATGTATACAATTCAACTTTAAAGACCTCCTGTGACCTTGACCTTGAAGCAAGGTCAATCAAACTGGTATCAAAAGATAGGGATTAATTTGCCCTATATACCATATTTAGGTCAGGTATCCAAAAACTTCAGAGAAAATTGGGAAAATGGGAAAAATTGTTGTATTTAGACAACATTTACGACCCCTGCGACCTTGACCTTGAAGCAAGGTCAAGTCACTATGTATGTTTTTGTACGCCTTGTCATCCTACACCATCATGCCAAATTGGGTGTTGATAGAATTAATAGTCTCCGAGAAAAATCCAACGTTAAAGTTTTTTACAGACGCCCGGACACCCGGACGCCCGGACGGACGAAAAGGGTGAGTACATAGACTCACTTTTCCTTCGCATGTGAGTCAAAAAACCCCAAATAAATGTTTGAAAATGAGCAATGATTAATTACAGATAAATAATAACTAAAGATAAACAATCAAACAAATAAACGAACGAATAGGTGGATGGATGGATAGATGGATGGATGGATAAAAAATAGACAAAATGAATGAATTAATTACTCAAGAAATCAGTCATTTAATGAATAAACAAAGACGAGCAAATTAATAAGAGTCAACAGCTCTAGAAACAAAACGAGTTATAAAAGAATAAACAAACGCGAAAAAAATGAACGAATGATGAATGAATGAAGGGATGAATGAAATGATCAACTTGTAAATGAAATAAATTAACGTTATCATCACAAAGGGAAGAAGAAGAAAAGAAAAAGAAGAAAGAAGAAAGAAAGAAAGAAAGAGAAAGAAAGAAAGAAAGAAAGAAGAAAGAAAGAAAGAAAGAAAGAAAGAAAGAAAGAAAGAAAGAAAGAAAGAAAGAAAGAAAGAAAGAAAGAAAGAAAGAAAGAAAGAAAGAAAGAAAGAAAGAAAGAAAGAAGAAGAAGAAGAACTTACTGGAGGACTGGTGGCGGGCAGCAGGGGCAGGAGAGGGGAGGGCGTGGCGGCCATGACGAGGAGGCGTCCTTGGCAGCGGGTGGCTGCCAGGAACCAGTGGCGGCGGTGCCATGACATCCTCCACTCCCTGTCTTCCTGTCCCTGTCTGTCTCTGTCCTCGTCCTCCTCGTCCTCGTGCCACAGCAACACCACTGGCTTCTCCAGTCCTATGAATTCTTCACACCCCACCACGTGGACGGCGGGTTTGCCTGTGACGTCATTCCCTTTCAGGACACGTTGTCTGTAGGCTTCGTCCTCAGCGTGGTCACGTGACGTGGGTGTGGCGCCAGGCGGCAGCACGGGAGTAGTGTAACTCTCTCTCTCTCCCTCCTCCGCCACGGCGTGCAGCCCCAGGCCTCGCAGCCACCTGGCCACACGTTCTCTGTCACACACCACATCATTGGTGAGGACCACGACGTCGCTGAGTTTCAGCGCAGACGTGGCGCCGTCCCCCAGGAGGCCCAGGCTGGAGAAAAAGGCCGTCACTTCCTCTTCGCACCTGGTACAGGTGTACCAGGACTGGCGCTGGGGGTGGTCGGGGTGGCAGATGACGTTCACCCCCTCCCCCAGCTCTCGCGTGACGGGGACGGGGGGAGGCAGCAGTGGCGGCTCGTCTTCCCTCCTCACGCTGTTGGTCCAGTCCCTGACGTGTGGAGGACATCGAAGACAGAGACTCAGGTGGACAGTGCTTCCCCCCAAACTCCACATCTCTCTCTCCGCCTTGCATGGCAGACGTCCAGTGTGGGCAGTCCACAGTCCGCGGACACGGCGTGCTGTCACGTGGGGCAGGAGGTCGGAGTAGGAGGAGGAGACATCAGATGCAAACACCGCCTCGTCCACAATGATGGAGACGGGCGGGTCCTCAGTGGAGAGGGTGTCCAGCCACTGCAGCAGCTCGTCGTAGTCAGTGTGTGTGGAGACCCCGGCCACGCTCTTCCTGTCACCACACACAGAGTCTACCATGTGACGGAGCAGCACGTGGTGGAAAGAGAAATCCCCCACCGCCAGAGCCACACGGCGACCTTCCCGCAGCCAGCGCCTTGCCCGCTCTGCCAAAAGTAGGGTCTTCCCGGAGCCACATGGTCCACTGATGTGGAGCAGCTCGGCCTGGCTGTCCCGCACACGCAGTTGCTCCTCCGTTAGCAGGAAGCGATGATAGAGGTCAGCGCTGTCCTTGACTGACTGCCCGGGACGCAGGCCGGCAACGCTGCAGCACCTGCAAAGACAGAGAGGAACGAGTCAGAACGGAGACAGAGACAGTCGTGTATGAACGGCAAGACACAAATCACCTCCATCGTTCTCACTTAGGAACAACTTCACTGTGATGAGAAAGTTGCCCTCCTTCATATAGTACTGCATATAAACGTCACTTAGTAACTCTCAGAATATAAGTTATCCTTGCACAGTGGAATAATATTCCTCATAAACACGCTTAACACCTTACCAGAAATAATGTGTCCCCAGGTGCAGTAGGAAACCCCTACAACTTCATCGAAATTTGTAATTCCGCCGCAGATTTGATCAAGCACGAAATGAAAGACACAAATGTAGGAGGTAAAGGTAACGAAGCAGTAATGGCCGGAGGCGCGTTGTCGTCACTTCCGGACTTCTCAAGCGACAAATCATAATAGCCGCCATCTTTGAAGGATAGGAGCAGGAAATGTATCATTATACCAAAGACTATTATTACAAAGACTGATCATGACGAGTTTTTGCTATATAAATAGTACAAGACGCTCGGAAACACAGCGCACCAAGCACCAAGCAACGCGGGTGAATCAAGGGAAGTAATCACACTGCTTAGCAACATGTAAATATTGCTTGTTTATCGACGCGTTTCTGATGCATTCTGATCACGTTTGTGAATACATTTACGGTGTAATGTGTCATAAAATGATTTGCTGCAATAATGGGGTGTATTTGTTCTTCTTGACTCATTAGAAAGCATTGTTAAAATGTCATACATTGTTCAGTCAACAACCATGTTCAACCCACTTTTCCTTAATCATTAGTGGGTTGAACATGGTTCCAACAGTCACTAACATTACACCACAGACCTCAATATCATTAGTCATGATTGTTTGAATAACTAACCAAATTTTAAAAAAATCATAATAATGAAAATTAGATCGTTCCCAGTCATCAACACCATGTAGATCTAGGCCTATGTTGCGAGTTCGATTTCACAACACCTGCTACAAAAAACAAAGCCAAAACACCCCCATTATTGCAGCAAATCATTTTATTACACATTACACCGTAAATTTATTCACAAACATGATCGGAACGCATCAGAAACGCGTCGATAAACAAGCAATATTTACATGTTGCTAAGCGGTGTGATTACTTCCCTTGATTCACCCGTGTTGCTTGACGCTTGGGGGCGCAACGTGTCTCGGTCATCACAACAATGAGCTAATGAACTATCTTTGTAATGATAATCTTTGATTATACTGAAGACGTTAGTGTCCCTACTTTTTGAGAAACAGAGATCGGTGGATGATGGTTAAAAAATTGCATCGAAGCATGAAGATAGTTTGATTACAAATAGATATCACCGATGATATTGATAATGGATAAGTTTTACTTTTACAATTTGTATGGATGGATGGATGGAGATTAAGAGCCTATCAGCCTTGTAGGCTATATAAGGCCACAACGTTAAGAAACACTTCCATCATGTTATTAGAACTCTCCGCGACAGCGGAGTATATTACAATTCACCGCACTAGTGACATAAAATCCATTAAATCGAGTCCCACTGCCCAACAGCCAGCAAAGGCTGTGCAGAGCCTTCAACCACAAAAAAGCATAATGGCAATAGGGCACATTTTCACATCTCGATGTCCTTGTCACCGACATAGCACTTAGGGATAGGTGGATGGAGCCCAAGGGCTCTTCAGCCTTTAAGGCCATTCAAGGCCACAACATACTTCTACCATAATACAAATGCACAATTAAAAGATTACCTCAGATGAGGTAAGTGGAGAAATATCGAAAACAATGAAAATATCGTACGATTCATAAACGAGAATAATACTCAGAATCTATCAAACCTTTTATCACAGCTAGAGGATCTTTAAATATGTCTGACAGACTGCTCGACCCACTCCGTAGATGAGCAAGTCGAGGGCACACCACCAGAACGTGTCGCATGGTAAGCCTGCACTGGCAGGTGTGGCACTCCGGTGGAGGCTCCGACCACAACAAATAAGAGTGAGTCAGAACAGAATGGCCGATCTGGGACGGCAAAGCACAACTTCCTCTCTTCTTGTGAGCGATGTGGGGGAGAGTCGCTCACCCCACAAAGAAGCTATTTCGTGAAGTTTGCTATGTGCCCTGCCGTTCCAGTCAGCCTGACACAGGTTAGAAATGTATTTAGTAATACGGGGTACCAGGTCGCCTGCCGGGATCCTGCCCGTGGACATGGGAAGGGAGAGAGCAGACTTGGCAGCCTGATCTGCTCTCTCATTCCCTGGGATGCCCATATGGCTAGGGACCCAGCAGAAACTGACCTCAGTATCCCCACACTGTAGTCGACACAGATGAACAAATATGCCAAACACATAAGAATGCGAAATCTCTCTACCCCGCAGAGCCTGTAATTTGTAATTTTGACAATTTGTACACTGACCCGAACACGATTTGTAAACACAACGTGCTGATCGAGGGGAGTGCCGACGCCATAGCTGGCCGATGTGCACAATGGAAGTGTGATGAATAACGAAACCTGTCCGCTACTGGAATCACAGCTACGTTCTTCAATCAGCAGAGCCTGTGCCAGTTTGTGCAACCGCATTCGCTCAGCTGATAGCGGTTTCAAATTCAGTACCGTGATAGGACGGCGATCGCACTCCAAGTTCCCACTGCGTAGAATTTTCATTCTCGCTATGTGAGGCAAACGAAACTGTCTATTCAGTCCAGATCTAAACCGTTATCGGATGCCATTAGAGTTTAATATCACACATGAAATCACACTTGGGTCAGACTGACCTGTACTTGTGTCACGACAAACGGCGCGGAATTTTGAAGGTCGACGCTCGCGCCACAACAAGTGTGGCACTTCGCTCGTGGCTTCAGAGTGATTGGGAGCACACGCTGCGATGGAAGTGAAGACCGTGCGATTGTGTTTCTATAGTTTGGAAAAACTTTACGAAGTAATTGCCAACTTGTTTCATCCCTCCAGGTTTACTGGAGGTCCTCCCAGCTTTATCTGTCTGTGTGTCTGTCTGTCGGTCTGTCTGTCTGTCCCAACTTAATGGCTGATATCTCAAAAACTACTGGACGGATTTCCTTGACATTTTGCACACTTACTGGAAGTTAGGTCCGATTGAATGTATCACATTTTCAGAATCGAGGTTTGAAAAGAAAGTGGTTTTTTAAGGTCGTAAACTCGAAAGCACCTCCCTAAAATGTCAATTGACGGAATGGCGAGGGCTGTTTAGTTGAGCTGCGCTGCTACAGGATGCTGGGGTAAGAAGTCGGTCAGGCAATCAAAATAACATTTGCAGCGAGGAGCCTGCTTGTTAAATGCCAAAACCTGGAGGTTCAGCGCCAGCGGTTTTTATCTGTCTCTGTGTGTGTGTGTGTCTGTCTGTCTGTCTGTCCCGACTTAACGGCTGATTTCTCAAAAACTACTGGACGGATTTCCTTGACGTTTTGCACACTTACTGGAAGTTAGGTCCGATTGAATGTGTCAAATTTTCAGAATCGAGGTTTGAAAAGAAAGTGGTTTTTTAAGGTCGTAAACTCGAAAGCACCTCCCTAAAATGTCAATTGACGGAATGACGAAATGCAAAATGTGTGACGTCATCAATAACGTGACGTAATTTTATCTGTATGTCGGTCTCTCAGTCTCGACTTAACTGCTGATATCTCAAAAACTGCTGGACGGATTTCCTTGACATTTTGCACACTTACTGGAAGTTAGGTTCGATTGAATGTATAAAATGTTCAGCATCGAGGTTTGAAAAGAAAGTGATTTATTTAGGTCGTAAACTCGAAACACACACCCCCCCCCTCAAAATCAGTTGACGGTAGAGCCTAATCCAGATCGAGTCAAACAGAGTTATCTTTTCCTACTTTCCACAAAACAATAGCTTCTTCGCATCTGTTTGTCCCGACTTAACGGCTGATTTCTCAAAAACTACTGGACGGATTTCCTTGACATTTTGCACACTTACTGGAAGTTAGATCCGATTGAAAGCATCAAATTTTCAGAATCGAGGTTTGAAAAGAAAATGATTTATTTAGGTCGAAAACTCGAAAACACCCCCCCTCAATGCCAGTTGACAGAATGGCGATAATATTTCGCCTTTTCCTTCACTCCTGTCACCAGCAGCGTTTCTCCCACGCTGTACGAGCGCTCACCAATTACATAAATAGTTTTTGTGACCCTCCCCAGAAGAAAAAAATCACCTTTGCTTTAAAAAATACCATTTTACAGTCAAAATTGTCCACCCGTGCGGCCGGTCCGAACCTTGGAACAGTCTCTCCGTCTGAGTGCAACAACTTGGTAGTCTGTTCACGTGGCCTAATGGCAGTGAATCAATATTAAACTTATCAGAAATAGACCTTGAGTATCCTAAAATATACAAGACCACTCAAATTTCATGAACCATCATCCATTTTTCTACAATTTACAGTGCAAAATTCGAAGCGAGAGAGTTTACGGAAAAGAACGTTATAATTGCTTTACAAACACGCAGTAACGTCAGTTGCCGAATGGCTCAGATGGTAAAGCGTTGGACTATTGTAACGTTAGGTCATGCGTGAACGGGTTCGAATCCGCGCTGAAACTGTTTTTCCCCTCTTTTTTCGAGAGGTTGCTGGTTCGAAACCGACCTGTTTTTTGTGGGGTTTTTTGTGTTTTTTCCCCCTCTTTTCTCGAGAGGTTGTGGGTTCGAATCCGATCTTCTTTTTTTTTAGTGCCAAAACCTGGAGGTTCAGCGCCAGCGGTTTTTATTATTCATCACGCTTTGAATGTTCACGTTGGCCAGCTATGGCGTCGGCACTCTCCTCGATCAGGACGTTTTGTTGACAAATCTATTACGGGTCAGTGTACATATTATAAAAGTAAAATTTCCTCATTATCAATATCCTCGAAGATATTTTGTTTTGGTAAGCTATCTTCATGCTTTGATGGAATTTTTTACCATCATCGACCGATCTTATTCCTCAAAAAGTACGGACACATACGTCTCTACTACGTTTATATATGCACTACAGTTCTTATTCTTTAAAGATGGAGGGTCTCACGTGGATGCTACTATCTTTAGCTTCAACCCGGTGAACTCGTTTTGGCCATATTAGCTTTCGCACTTTAAACTTCATTTTACAGTGACTTTTACGTTACATTTGTGTGGCAGTCTGTTAACGTCAAAAGTATTGATTAAACACTAAAATTATGGTAAAAATTTCCTTGCAAAGAAGCCATCTAACAAGCTTCGAAAACTGCAACAAAGATACAATTCTTTTTTTTTCACTGCTTAATTACGTTTCTGCTTCACTACAATGATTTTTTTAAGGACATCTTTAGTAGCGAAACGAGGGAACGGACGGCTCTGTAGGAAGATATAAGATTAAGCTTCCTTTTCTGTGAAGAACAACCCTTATTTACCGCTGAATAACAATCTAATAAGTTGCTCATTCTAAAAGTAAAAAGGGACAGACTTCATAATGAATTATGGAGAATTGTCAATTCTTCAAGGACTCCGAGACTTCAGTGGGTAAAGTTGTTCCTCGATCGATTCACAAATCAACGCGAGTGTCAAACACTCAGATAATTTGTATCACGTCTAAAAAAAATATAGAAAATGTTTTCCCGTGGTATTATCCCCAGTGCTGTGCATAAAATATTTAGCAAGAGTCTATTGGGCACTCATCAAACGTTAAAGAATTGATTAAAAATATATAAAATAGATTGAAAATAGGGGGGGAAATCTCCTAATCGCAAGAGTAAGTAGATTCCTGATGTCAACTTTTTAAGCCATTAAAAGTACACAATGTTGTGTACTTTGTAAGAATTTTACCCTACACTGCGCAACCAATCTCGCGAAGACTGTAAATCGGAATGACAGTCAAGGGAGGTAACTCTCTGTAACCCTGATGTTATCGCTATAGTCTGTTTCAGCACGGATCTGTATCTACTGGATGCACGTCTTTAGGTCAAGGCTATTTTAGTTGCTCTCAAGGCCAATCGGCGATTGACTGAGTCTAGCTCTTCCGGTGGCTTTTTCAACCTACGATATTCGATGGCGGAGAACTCAGTTGCAAAAAGAAAACAGCCAAGCATTGGCAATAATTGTGCAATTGAAAGGTGCAGTACAACTTCTGCTAAATGCCGAGGTCTGTCATTTATGAAACTGCCGTGACCAGGAGTGAGCGAGGCGCATTCAATTTGCATCTTACACGAGTGCCTTCGCAGATGTAAACAAAGTTCAACCTACGATATTCGATGGCGGAGAACTCAGTTGCGAAAAGAAAACGGCCAAGCGTTGGCAATAATTGTGCAATTGAAAGCTGCAGTACAACTTCTGCGAAATGCCGAGGTCTGTAATTTATGAAACTGCCGCGACTAGGCGTGAACGAGGCGCATTCAATTTGCATCTCACACGAGTGCCTTCGCAGATGTAAACAATGCCACCAGAATTGGATCGGCCAACTTCGGCTTGCTCAGAATGAGTCCGCGAGTAATCGGCAGCCAATCAGATCGCTGCTATATAACAGCTGTTAGGCTGACGTCACGACGAGCTCGTCCCAGGACTGATGTACTAGCTTCCGAGAGCGAGGCGGCCTTGTGGATGAAATAACAATAATTGTCAACACCCATAGATTGGGGTAGTTTAAGTTAATGAACACGGAACACATCGGCGTTGGTTTTCTTTGAATATAATAGACGTTCACGTTATAAGAGACTTGGGGCAGATTAGATAGACGATGCTCCGGTATTAACTGAAAGTGGAACAAATATGGGGCCCTTTAAATTCCAGAACTTCCTTTCAGTAATACACATACACAAGGAGAACATGCATTGAATACACACAATCTGTTCTCAGACAAATAACGTCAAGTAGAGAGAAGTGCGTCAGACAATCTACGCACGACAAATCTTATTTTCAGCAAACATACTATTCAAATTCTTCAACTGAACAAATTATCCATTGCATTGTTTCAACAAAGGAATAGAACATGAACGAGATTCCTCTTTTGCACAGAAATTTTCCTTTTCAGCAAATACTACGTAAACTCAATGAATTCAAGTGTAGCACATCAAAGTTAAACTTTAAATATGTATTTGAAATAAAAGGAATACTGGTTTCCTCTAAATCGATTCTTCACAACTTCAGCTGACCTACAATCTGAATCACATCTCGCAACACACGTGAGCGTTTACACACAAAAACCAAAAAGGAGAAAAATATACCTTTTGGCTCCTTTGTACGTGGAATTCACCCGATTGGCTCACATCGCTTCTAGAAGTAGCATTTTTTACCTTGACTGTAACATTTTCATTTCATGGCTATGGAAAATTGTAGATGCTCTAAAAGAAAAGATGGATGGACTAGCGCTCTTCTCCCCCTAAAGGACACGGCAAGACTGACGGGAAAGAGCTCCGCTCCTCTAGTACAATTATCAAAAAAGTAACAAGAAGGGCAAAGCCCATACGACTCACATGCTTGACCTTGACCTTTACATGACCTTGACCTTTACATGACCTTTATCTTCAGGTGTCCTTCAAGGTCAAGGTCAAATAACTAAACCTAGCAATGACATCATACACTAAGAACTGCTTTACACATTTTTCCTACCAAAATGCATGTGACCTTGACCCAAGGTCAAGGTCATCCAAGGTCATGCAACACAAAGCTGTTAATTCAAGAAAGACACCATATGTACGTCAGGTATCCAATCTCAAAAACTTTAGAGAAAATTGGGAAAATGTGAAAAATGGCTGTTTTTTAGACAACATTTATGACCCCTGCGACCTTGACCTTGAAGCAATGTCAAGTCACTATGTATTTTTTTTGACGCGTTGTCATCATATGCCATTATGCCAAGTTGGGTGTTGATAGACTTAATAGTCTCCGAGAAAAATCCAACGGACGCCCGGACGGACGACAGGGTGAGTTCATAGACTCACTTTTGCTTCCATGTGAGTCAAAAAGGTAAAAACTGTTTATGTGGGGTTCTAGCTAACGCAAAACCCATGGACAGGAAGTGACGAGTGTCTTTGTGCATGACGTTCAATATATGACGTACAAGGGTAAATTCCTAACTTAGAGTTCAAACAACAACTCACATTGTCAATTCGCCATTCAAAGCAAAACAAACCAAAAAAGAAAAGAAAAAGAAAAGATTAACAAGAGAAAGTGGCTAAACTCAACAGGTTTTTGTCATCGTCCTTCCGTTAATAAGTCTGTCCGTCAGGCAGACTGGCCAAGCTGCTTCTGTCTCAGTAAATTCGTCAAAAACGTCAGAAGTCGTCTGTCAACAAGAAACATAAAACATGAACAGAACACGCACACAGACAAAGCCACATGAAAGTACAAAAAATAACCAACCAAATACTAAATATCAAGAAAAACGAGGTGAGGAAGTAAGGGGAAAATGGGGGGTGGGGGTGGGGGAGGGGTATGACGAGTGAATGCCAGATCGGCAAGAACAACTGATATGGGCATTTCCGTGACTCTCTCGAGCGAAATTCGACTCCTAGGCAGCCGTGTCTTCCCTTAAATGTAACTCAATTGAGAAACATAAATGACAAAGAAGGAAACTAGTACAATCAATACATTAATAACAAGAAGGGCAAAGCCCATACGACTCACATGCTTGACCTTGACCTTTATATGACCTTGACCTTCAGGTGACCTTCAAGGTCAAGGTCAAACAACTAAACCTACCAATGACATCATACACTAAGAAATGTTTACGCATTTTTCCTACCAAAATACATGTGACCTTGACCCAAGGTCAAGGTCATCCAAGGTCATGCAACACAAAACTGTTAATTCAAGACATAGGAAGCACAATGGTGCTTATTGGCACTTTCTACCATGAGATATGGTCACTTTTAGTGGTTCACTACCCCATTTTGGTCACATTTCATAAGGGTCAAAGTGACCTTGACGTTGATGATATGTGACCAAATGTGTCTCATGATGAAAGTATAACACGTGCCCCACATAATTATTAAGTTTGAAACAGTGATCTTCCATAGTTCAGGGTCAGGGTCACTTCAAAATATGTATACAATCCTACTTTGAAGAGCTTCTGTGACCTTGACCTTGAAGCAAGGTCAACCAAACTGGTATCAAAAGATAGGGATTACTTTGCCCTATATACCATATATAGGTCAGGTATCCAATCTCAAAAACTTCAGAGAAAATTGAGAAAATGTGAAAAACGATTGTTTTTTTAGACAACATTTATGGCTCCTGCGACCTTGACCTTGAAGCAAGGACAAGTCACTATATATGTTTTTTGAGGCCTTGTCATCATACACCATCATGCCACATTTGGTATTGATAGACTTAATAGTCTCAGAGAAAAATCCAACGTTAAAGTTTTCGGACGCCCGGACGCCCGGACGCCCGGACGGACGAAAAGGGTGAGTACATAGACTCACTTTTGCTTCGCATGTGAGTCAAAAACGTGTTTAACTTAAAAATTAACAGTCCCCTTTCTTGTTCACTTCCGAGACCTGTGCCACTACTGCACTAGGCACTACACGTGTGTAACGTCCATAACAACCACAAGGAATCGGTTAAAATGCTGTGGCAGGGCTTCCTACTTAATGAAAAACTTGATAGAGACACAAAGACATCTAATCACAGCTGTAACTCAATAGAAACCTTTAAAATAAATTTAATTTTACTCACAATAAACTGCATGACAATCTGATCAACAGTGAAATAAACTCGCCGGAAGTGAGCTACTCAATCAATCGAGATTTGACCTCTGGCAGAACTCTCTAATTGGCTGAAAGAGCCCGTGACCTAAAGACGTGCATCCATTAGATACAGATCCGTGGTTTCAGCATTCGCATTTCACCACCCGCTAATAAGCGTTGAAACTGTGTCCATATGACGTTGTCTTACTTCTGCAACTTGAACCCAGCAATGGAGTTATGATAGGGATGTTTAAAATAGAAAATAACGTTTCTGACATCTGCACACTTTGCCCGAAATATATTATAATAAGAAGGGCAAAGCCCATACGACTCACATGCTTGACCTTGACCTTTACATGAACTTGACCTTCAGGTGACCTTCAAGGTCAAGGTCAAACAACTAAACCTAGCAATGACATCATATACTAAGAACTGCTTTACACATTTTTCCTACCAAGATACATGTGACCTTGACCCGAGGTCAAGGTAATCCAAGGTCATGCAACACAAAACTGTTAATTCAAGACATATGAAGCACAATGGTGTTTATTGGCACTTTCTACCATGAGATATGGTCACTTTTAGTGGTTCACTACCCCATTTTGGTCACATTTCATAAGGGTCAAAGTGACCTTGACCTTGATGATATGGGAGCGAATGTGTCTCATCATGAAAGTATAACATGTGTACTACAATCTCATGCAGTTTGGAAGAGTTATCTTCCATAGTTCAGGGTCAAGGTCACTTCAAAATATGTATACAATTCAACTTTAAAGACATCCTGTGACCTTGACCTTGAAGCAAGGTCAATCAAACTGATATGAAAAGATAAGGATTACTTTGCCCTATATACCATATATAGATCAGGCATCCAATCTCAAAAACTTCAGAGAAAATTGGGAAAATGTGAAAAATGGCTGTTTTTTAGGCAACATTTACAGCCCCTGCGACCTTGACCTTGAAGCAAGGTCAAGTCACTGTGTATGTTTTTGTACACCTTGTTATCCTACATCATCATGCCAAATTGGGTGTTGATAGACTTAATAGTCTACAAGAAAAATCCAACGTTAAAGTTTTTTACAGACGCCCGGACGCCCGGACGGACGAAAAGGGTGAGTACATAGACTCACTTTTGCTTCGCATGTGAGTCAAAAACCGCTGGCGCTGAACCTCCAGGTTTTGACATTAAAAAAACAAGAACAACAACAAAAAGATCGGGTTCGAACCCGCAACCTCTCGAGAAAAGAGGGGTGAAAAAAGTAAGGTTCGAACCCGCAACCTCTCACGTGTACAACAACGGGTGGGGTGGCTCTCTCTCTCTCTCGAATACCATACACACATTAACAAAAAAAAAAGCTTCTGTGCGGATTTGAACCCGTACGCGCATCCCCTACAACCAAGCATGTCCCAGCGACAAAAAAATATTTGACGCGCTACCGAGTGAGCTAATCCATAAAGCTGTGAGGACCTCCAGTAAACCTGGAGGGATAAAAAATCCTTCTTTCTCCTTCACCAATGTCCAATCTCCTCGAAATTACGTCACGTTATTCGACGTCAAATGATCACGTCACACATGCCAAAACTTCCCTTGAGTCGGGACAGAGTTCCATCCCTTGCCTTCTTTGCAACACCAAAACGTAAAAAAGTCACTTTCTTTTCAAACCTCGATTCTGAAAATGTGATACATTCAATCGGACCTAACTTCCAGTAAGTGTGCAAAATGTCAAGGACATCTGTCCAGTAGTTTTTGAGATATCAGCCGTTAAATCGGGACTGCCAGACACAGGCACACACAGACAGACAGACAGACAGACAGACAGACAGACAGACAGACAGACAAAGCTGTGAGGACCTCCAGTAAACCTGGAGGGAAAATCCTTCTTTCTCCTTCACCAATGTCCAATCTCCTCGAAATTACGTCACGTTATTCGACGTCAAATGATCACGTCACACATGCCAAAACTTCCCTTGAGTCGGGACAGAGTTTCGTCTCTTGCCTTCTTTGCAACGCCAAAACGTACAAAAAGTCACTTTCTTTTCAAACCTTGATTCTGAAAATGTGATACATTCAATCGGACCTAACTTCCAGTAAATGTGCAAAATGTCAAGGAAATCCGTCCAGTAGTTTTTGAGATATCAGCCGTTAAGTCGAGACTGACAGACAGACAGACAGACAGACAGACAGACAGACAGACAGACAGACAGACAGACAGACAGACAGACAGACAGACAGACAAAGCTGTGAGGACCTCCAGTAAACCTGGAGGGATAAAAGTGTAAATCGGGCAAAGTGTGCATATGTCAGAAACGTCGTTTTCTATTTAAAACATCCCTATCATAAGGGTAACTCCGTTGCTGGGTTCAAGCTGCAGAAGTAGGACAACGTCGTAGGACACACGGTTTGCGCTTTTTAGTGGGCAGAGTGACGCCTGGCTGCGGAAGTCTTACCGATAATTTAATTTGACTTGTAAATCCCATGCTAACTGTATTTTCGTGATTTTTCGTATGGAGAGCTCAGCCTCTGCACAACAAGCCTCCCACAGTTGGCGTTGCTTCAACTGGTCAAACTCTCATCGAGGTTCCGACAACTGTATCTCGGCCACATTTGGCTCAACAAATGGCATTAAATAACTGCTCAATTGAGTAATCGCTGCTCATTCTGCTAATTGCTTCAATCATGAATTACTCTAACGCATTATCTAATACATACGCACTAAAATAAAAAAAAAATAAAAAAATAAGAAAAAGAAAGGATGTAGTGGAAGTGCGGCACAAAAGTGTGATCTAACGTGCAAAACAGCCAAAATGGACGATTTTCACGGGGGCTGTGTTTGGCTTACACAAGTACTACAGATGTGTAACTTACACAGAAATAAAGAACTTTCTTTCTTTTTTCAATTGAATGTACGTTCATTATTAATTGAAGCACTAGTATTTTTAAAGCGCCACACCAAAATATAGTGATCACAGTGAAGCCGCGCAAAAATCAACAAGAGCGATTTAAATCCGATCTCAGAGAGCGCCTAACTTCCCGAGAAAGGATGACGGATGACATGATGACGCCCTGCAATTAGTCGCTACCCACTGTTACCTCCATGGATCATATAAGAATGGATTGCTGACTGTGGCATGTAGAGAAATAAGTTCGCCGATGGCCTCGTTTTCAACTGTGTGCTGATTTCACTTCCGGTTGCTCCGCTTTCAATGGCCGATGCCTTTGTTAGTGTAAACATCTGGCGAAAATAACGATTTTTGTGTCTTAGTTTTAGCCATCTGAATTTTTTCTCCGCATAAGTCGTTGGGAAAATGTGTCTAGTTTGTAACCCTGTGTTTAGTTTTGTTGTCAGCCATTTCTGAAACGCCTAGTTACTTCCAGAGTCAACCACAGTGTGTTGCAAAATGAGTGACATTAATGACAGTGATACAAGAGCTGCCGTGGTTCCTAAACCAATATCAAGGAGCGCGCGCGCGCGCGCACACACACACACACACACACACACACACACACACACACACACACACCTTATTAGTTTATAGGTAGATTCCTCCGTTGGTCAACAGGCAGATTCATGTGTTCACTAATCATAAGTACATGCAGCAAAAGTCATTCATAATACACCTCGTATGAATTCGATGCATGTATCCTAATTTTAATGCAGGTGCTTACAAGACAGTTTTAAATGTCTACAATTTATAAACTGCTTACAAGTTACATTCTCTGTTACTCCATGGATATATCACGTGTGATTTTCCACCCATTAGGTTTTTTCATGACTCAAAAATGACTTAATAATTTTTTTGCTTGGCTGTGCCCGCTATTATCTATTCGTATTTGGAAGAAAGCAGCGGTCCCAATCGATTGTGGTTTGTACTGGCAATGGCATTTTCCTTTGGATAAGTCGAGTTATCCCTTGTCTTGAACTCGTACCGTATCTTTTACAGCATTCTTTGGATGGCGACGCAACTTAATTAAGAGCTAATAGTAGTACACTGCGACATTTCGATATAGTTTGCATTCAACATTCATTTACTTTGTGTGATATCAGACATTCCCATCGGAGCTTTTTAAAAATTAGGAATAGTAAGGTAAAATCTTTAGTTGTCCACAAAACTTTTCACTATAGGGCACTCCGAGTTGACACTTTGAAAGAAGAAAGTATTCATTTGCGCATAATGAAGCGGTTAGTTCTATGTAATTATCGATGACAATGGGGAAAGGGAAATAAATCAACGACGATGACAACAAACACACATGAAAGTCATTTGAACTGCTTGTAGAACTTCATATAATTTTATAAAAGTACAGCTCTTGCTGATTAGATTGCAACATACAGCCATTCGATTGCACAAATTAAAAATTTCCCCTGTCAACATGAAAGTGAAGCAAGTTTTCGCTATGGCGTTTCAGAAATGCCTGACAACAAAACTAAACACAGGGTTACAAACTAGACACATTTTCCCACCGACTTATGCGGAGAAAACATTCAAATGGCTAAAACTAAGACACAAAAATCGTGATTTTCGCCAGGTGTTTACACTAACAAAGGCATCGGCCATTAAAGCGGAGCAACCGGAAGTGAAATCAGCACACAGTTGAAAACGAGGCCATCGGCGAACTTCTTATATGACACAGCGCATGCAGGCTGAGCGAGCCAGCCGTCCATATGATGTTGTGTCCATGTTACCTCCAACCCATCTCTCCAAACGGACTATAGCGACAATATCAGGGTTACGGAGAGTTACCTTCCTTGACTGTCATTCCGGTTTACGGTCCTCGCGAGATTGGTTGCGCAGCGTAGGGTGATATTCTTACAAAAATACACAAAAATATGGACTTTTAACGGCTTAAAAAGTTGACATCAGGAATGCATACTCTTCCGATTAGGAAAATAGTTTTGTTGGTGCTATTTTTAATCTTTTTTAAATCAATATTTTTACGTAAGATTAAGAGTGCCGTCTATTGTATTTTTTGCTGCTTAATTAAAACATGGACCTGTATCAACTGGATGCACGTCTTGAGGTCACGGGCTCTTTAAACCAATTAGAGAGCTCTGCCAGAGGACACGCGGCTTAGGGGAGACCGTTAGTGTCAACCGTCAACCGGAAGTAGCTCTCTGATATCGGAGGTTGTATCGCTCTCAGCCAATCACGAGCCTTGAAAATAGATGCCGCCACGTGACCCAGATTTTGCCTCCAGCTCGCACTCAGCTGCGCAAATTCTGTGTTCCGCGTGATTCGGGTGTAATACTGCCAATAAACGTCGTTTAGCTTAAGATTACACCCGAATCACGCGCACCGTTAAGGTGCGTGGAGTACAGTACCACCGAGCAAGACGTTTGCCACAAACGCAGATACATTAATGCAGCCGGATCTTAGCATAACTCCCCAGGGCGTGCGAAGTCAGTCAGGCGGAGTGGCGGATGCGGTCAAAGGTCACCGGTTGACGGTTGACACTAACGGTCTCCCCTAAGCCGCTTCCTGCCAGAGGCCAGCCTCTCGACTGACTGAGTAGCTCACTTCCGGCGAGTCTATTCCACTGTGGATCAGATTGTCAACCAGTTTATTGTAAGTAAAATTACATTTATTTTAAAGGTTTCTATTGAGTAACAGCTGTGATTAGATGTCTTTGTGTCTCTATCAAGTTTTTCATTAAGTAGGAATCCCTGCCACAGCATTTTAACCAATTGTGTTGCGGTTGTTATGGACGTTACACACGTGTAGTGCCTAGTGCCGTAGTGGCACAGGTCTCTGGAGTGAACAAGAAAGGGGACTGTTATTTTTCAAGTTAAACACGTTTTTATTAATGTATTGATTGTACTAGTTTCCTTCTTTGTCATTTATGTCTCTCATGTGAGTTACATTTAAGGGGAGACACGGCTGCCTAGGAGTCGAAATTCGCTCGAGAGAGTCACGGAAATGCCCATTATGCCCATATCAGTCCTCGGACGAGCTCGTCGTGACGTCAGCCTAACAGCTGTTATAACGCAGCGTTCTGATTGGCTGTCGATTACTCGCGGACTCATTCTGAGCAAGCCGAAGTTGGCCGAGGCAATTCTGGTGGCATTGTTTACATCTGCGAAGGCACTCGTGGAAGATTCAAATTGAATGCGCCTCGCTCACGCCTGGTGGCGGCAGTTTTATAAATGACAGACCTCGGCATTTCGCAGAAGTTGTACTGCAGCTTTCAATTGCACAATTATTGCCAACGCTTGGCCGTTTTCTTTTCGCAAATGAGTTCTCCGCCATCGAATAGCGTAGGTTGAACAGGCCACCGGAAGTGCTAGACTCTGTCAATCGCAGTTTGGCCTTGAGAGCAACTAAAATGACCTTGACCTCAAGACGTGCATCCAGTTGATACAGGTCCATGATTAAAACAAGTTCCAATGTTAACAAAAAACATTATCTCCTTCATACGAAACGACAACAGACACACGCTACTGCAGTGTCGGAAAATGGCGTGCAGACGATATTCGACAAGTTGGGTTTTTTCGCTCCGACGCTCGCATCCATTTCTAAGTCTATTTGTTAAAAGTCAAATGCGAATGAACAAGAAAATGCACGCCACAAAGGATTGTGTGCGTGCGATGCAAATGCAAGGTTTCCACTCATCAGGTTTGTCAGTTCACATAAACAATTCTACAGATCGAAAAATCGACTGTTCTGTTGCATTTGTGCGAAAAGAATCGTTAGGCTTACGACGGAAATCCACTTAAAGTTTGCCTTCATTTGACAATGGTCAAGCATTTCAGTTGACAGAGAAAAGAAAATGATCGAAAACTTTTCACCAGGTTACATGGCGACTGAGACCACCAGAAGTACTACCACTACCAGTACCACGCACCATTCGTTTCGGATTAGTCTGCACAAGCCATGGGCGTGATTCAATTTTCTGATAAGAAAAATATTAATAGGCCTAAAACTGATTTGTGACATTTTGTGTGATAGCGTCGACAGGGAGAAAGAGTGAATTCCGGACTTACCTAGTCAAAAACCTACCGATATGGAGTCCTCCTCTTCCTTCTGCACTCCTTGACAGTGGAAAAGGGAATGACGATTGAAGTGTCTGCTAAGTTTTTGTAAAAAGGCGAGCAGACGACACAACTTTCCCGCCAAAATGTTGACGTCACTGACGAGTTTGAGTTTGATTTTTGGATGTCGTGATGCGCTGCATTTAAACCAACATATTGAATGACGATTCTATTCTTATTCTCCAAATCTCCAATTTACATTTCAGCCAACTCTCATTTGGAATAGAATCTTCGCGTTCAACGCGAGAAACATTACAAACGGCATTGATTTTGAGCGCAAAATATGTCTGATTCAAAAGATACTTAGACAACTGTCACGTTTTACGGGAGAATCTACCACGCTGTGGCTTTACTTGGCACAGTTCACACCGCTTATTTGCATAACTTTTCCGTCTGCTAATTTAATGCAATCATCCCGGTCGCTTTTCACACTGCCCAACAAATCGTATTCCTAAACAGAGAGTGTTTGTCGATTCTTCCACTGGACGATATTAATAGATCTGATGTCATTTCCACGCCAAAAGTTTGTCGAGCCATGCTGATTAGACAGTTGTTTCGCGCCTTTCTACAAAGTAAATCAAGGGAGGTTACTCTCCCAAAACCTGTGATGCAAGTTTGCGGTCTTCGCAGGATTGGTTGAGTGTAGGGTTTAATTCCTATAAAATACACAACATTGTGGTCTTTTTGTGGCTTAAAAAGTTGACATCAGGAATCTACATACTCTTGCAATTAGGAGAATAAAAACAGATAGTGAAAACAAGGTGGGAATTTCACAAGATAATTCGTTACCTTAAACTTGATGAGCATCAGTGCTGTATCATATGCGATGTGTTGTCAGGACTCAGATTTATTAATTTTAATTATGGGCTCGTTTGGGTGGTTTTGGTATTAGTTTTGTTTCTCTTTTGTGTTCGAGCGCAGAGTTGTCCTACCGCATCTCCCTACGCCATTCGTGAGAGGCGTGGGACTAGGGTCATGTAAGCAGAATAAACGCACAAAATAAAACAATTGTAGTGATTTTTGTCCACGCTTAAATTAAAATGTTAAATTACAAAGGTAAAAGCTGGACCGCCGGATTCCAGAAGACAAAACAAATAATGATCACAAAGATCGCTGGGAGGAGTTGGAATCTCAGGTTCAGTATGAAAACAAACGTTGCAAGCGTAGCCCTTCATCAGTTTGCTAAAATTACACAGTGTGATATCCGCAAAGCTCCATCTATCCATCTAACTGTCAGAAATGTGTTGAGCTAAGCATTCCGCTTTCTATTGTTAGTGGTCGGGCTTTCTTGGACTCTTACTTTTTCAAGCGTGTTCCACGTGCTCTGTCACCCTGGTGGTGCATGTTCTGTGTTGCACGTGCTTTGTCACTCTGGTGGTGCATGTTCTTTGTTGCACGTGCTTTGTCACCCTGGTGGTGCATGTTCTGTGTTGCACGTGATTTACGTTTCTTTGACGCGGGGAGTTGTATATAAAGACAGGCTTGTCTCACTTATGGGGGAAAGGAAGGGAGAACGAAGTAATTAAAACTAAGAGCTCTGATTTCCCGTGACCCGCTGTGTGGAGGTTTTTATTGATTAACGTCTACGTCTATAATGTAATTTGTTTCTACGCCTTTATGTTAATTTGAGTCTACGTCAATTTCTTCATTTGAATCTACGTATTAATTTGAATCATTACATTTTATTTCTTCGGTTCAAATATTTTTGTGGTGATTTATTTGTTCAGAATTCTGGGGTCCGTATGCAAGAAAAAGGAATAATTTATTCCTGAATAGAGGTATTAAAGAAAAAAAAGTGCTAGTGATATGTATGCAGGAAAACTGAATAGCCCTATTCTGACCTTATTTCTACGAATAACTTATTCGGTCAGTTCAATCCAGAATAACGCTCGAGTAATCTATTCCGAAATGCCTGCCTTTATTTTGTGTTGACTGTATCAGAGACGGCATTCGAAGAAATCAAATATTTTGAGACCTAAGCCACCCATTTGATAACTATGACGAGGTGGAATTAAATCAGAAGTTCCGATAGGAGAGAGGACATCATCAACCATGACCGATGAAATAAGAGACGACATACAACTCGTCAATCGACACGGAGCTTTGCCACCACTGCTGCAAGTCATTACAGCTCTGCGGTTCTACGCCAGTGGTTCATTCCAGGACGTTTGTGGTGAACTGATAGGCCTTCACCAGTCTCCTGCGAGTCGGACAATCAGCAGAGTAACCGATGCACTACTGAAACAAGTTCCTGCCTGGGTCCTACTGCCAACACAAGAAGAAGCTGAGAAGACGAACAGACTTTTTCAGCGGAATGGCTTCCAAATACAATTGGAGTCATTGACGGCACCCAGATTCAAACACGCGTTCGTCAATCGAAAAAAACTACCAACCCATCAATGTGCAGATGTGTTTCAACTGCAATAAAAGATGGTTTTGTGACTCGCTGACACTGCTCAAATTGTGTGTGTGTGTGTGTGTGTGTGTGTGTGTGTGTGTGTGTGTGTGTGTGTGTGTGTGTGTGTGTTTAATTCTACTGCACCATGTTCCTCTGTCATTTTTCCTTCCTTCTCTCCTTTCTCAATACCACTAATATGGTCGTTGTTAAGAACATGAAAACCCTATGCTGTTTGCAAAAGTTTGCTTTTATCATAGGTCCTAGTGTCACGACTCGGTTTACTATTTTTAATTTAAAGAAATTATAGAGAATGTTGTCTCTGTGGTGATGCGCCTTTAAGCAATATGCGGAGTTAGCAAATACATTTTTGGAACGTCTTGCACGTTTTTTTAATAGTTCTGCAGCGGCTCGTGCAGAACGTTTTTTTGGTGCATAACGGGATTTTAGCGTTCGGCATCACCTATAAATATAGAAGGGATAATAAGAAATGGAACTAGGAACTGTAATTGAGCCCGCTGGGCGGTTTTTAAAGGTTTTTATTTGGGTAATTGGTTTTTTTGTTTCATTTTCATTTGTATGTTCATTGAATGAGTGAGTTTTGTATTGAAAGGTGTTTATGCGTAATTGATTAATTGTTTTACATTGGTTTCGGTTTGTGGCGTTTTTGTCTTTAAATGTGATTAGTGACTGAGGAAGGAATTGGCCTTTTTTTTACTGTCCGGTTGGGGGTTGAGCCACCTTCCACCTACCCCAACCGCGACACCTAGTGGCTCACTAAGTTTGCCAAAAGTGACATCTGAGAGCTTGACCCAGTGACAGCTCTCACAGAGAGTAGTATCATCGTGTTATTTTTTGCTTTTTTAAGCAATCCCACAATGTTGTATCTTATAGATCCTGCAAAGCTGATACTTTCTGCGCGATTTGCACCCAAACTGCCGCCTTTGCCTTCGTTGTATTGTGCGGCGTGTTCGCAGAATTAAAAGGGGGTCGATCCCTCGACCCGCAACTCCTCAAGAAGTGCAACTTCTTCCGCATGCGCCCAGTTCGCCTTTCTTGGTCTTTTAGTGGGGACTGCCATCCGTGTACAACCTTTTTCTTGTACTGTACAATGTATAGCAGCTGAGTTGGTAACACGCAAACTTTAGCAGTTCTCGCATGCGCGAACTGTGGGAAATTCCCATAGCGTGGTCGAATAGTTATTCCCTCAGGAGCTAAGTTTCCTGCATACCAAATCACGTTCCAGAATACAGGTGTGGTGGGGTACGGGCAGTGCTAGCCGTTTAGCCTTTCTCCTTCACGTGTAGTGAGAATCAAACTGCTTCTCCTCCCGGTTGTAGAGCCATCGATTGCATGATTTTATTAGTAGATTCTTTTCTTGCAGTATCCCTAGTATGCATTCGTGTACTGTGAATTCCGTAGTTTTGTAGCGTTGTATTAGTTGGAGCCCTTTGTAAAGGAATTTACGTCGGGATATCAAAGAGTAGAGATGCGTTCCGCCCACCACCATCAGGGCATGTGGGACATCCTTAATCTCCCAACAACTATCTGGGAAGAAATCCAAGAGAAGATACAGGGGTTAAAGGTGGTGCCTTCAGCTGGCCAGAGCAGAGTGTTTATAGAAGGAGCGATAGTGCCTGTGGGAACAAAGGGAGAAGCCCTGTCAGATCAGAGGGAGAATGGAGTTGTGTTCAGAATATCTGGGGCTCTGGTTGGCACCTGTGTGTGTTGAAGTGTGAAAGTAAAGGAATCTCTATTTGGTCAGAGGTTCGGGGACTCTCAGCCATTGAGAACGGAGGGGTGAAGCCAGAGGAGAGAAGGGTTGGAGGGGGGAGAGAAGGAAAGGGTAAGGGATTCGGCAGGCGAACAGGGAAGGGAGCGGACACGGTTTGTGTCGGGTGCCCTTGTATGCTGCTTTGTAAGGAAGAAGAATAAAGGAGTTTGAAAAGTCACCGGCCCAACTTGTCCTCTCGATATCCCATCCACGCTACAACATCTACTGCCATGCTCGACAGCCACGCACCTACCACAATGGTGGCAGCGGTGGGATGGGACGGAAAGGACGACATTGGAACCGTGATATAGGCAACAGCTGCGGAATACAGTAACAGCCTGTTCCCCGGTTGTGGAATTCCTAACGCCGCGAGCACAGCCTGATGAGCAAGTTCACCCTTACCCCCACGGATCTCACTGACATCATGGTAGACAGTGACGAGGAGGTGATCTTCTCTCAAATGGAGGAGAGAAGCAGGAATGCTTCTACCCTATGTGTGGACAATGTCCGGTATGTTCAAGTTACATATCAGCCGAGGATAGAACGCCGTGTACCTTCCTTCCGTGGAGACAACAGCGATGATATGGATGCGGAAGAATGGGTGGAGGAAATCAAAATGGCGGTAAAGGCACTGAATTTGTCAGCACCTCAGGCAATGGACTTTGTGTTGTCATACTTGGAGGGTCGCGCTCGCAGGTTGGTCGTACGACTCCCAAGGCACGAGAAGACCACATATGAAAAAGTTTGTAAAGTGGTCGTGAGGGAGTTCGGTGACGGAAGGTCAGTTGCAGCTCTGCGCGACCAGATTTTCCGGAGAAAGCAGGGTCCAAATGAGCCAATTTTGGATTACGCCCTGACGTTGGACGACTTGAGAGCACGGCTGAATGGCAAGACACCGTTTGGCGAGGAAATGAGTGAGCGGACGTTTTGCGAAGCGTTCGTGGAAGGTCTCCACCCCGGGCACCTCCGTCAAAGGCTCAGGAGCGCCCTACGGAAGGGTCCCACGGATTTTGTCCAACTGCGTCAGTTGGCGACCAGCTTGGAGCGAGACTGGGAAGCCGAGACTGTGCCTGCGGTTGTGCAGTCTATGAAAGCCGCAGCTTCCAATTCCCCCGAGCAAGACAGCATCACAGCCCTGAGGGAAGCTGTACAGCAGCTCACCAAAGAGGTCGCCAACCTGAAGGCCGATCAAACTCGTCCCCGACTGCCTCGCCGCAATCGTATCGAAGACATCGAGTGTTTCAACTGCCACCAGCGCGGCCACTACCGACGAGACTGTCCCCAGCCTCGTCGCCACGACCTGTTCAACTCGAGGAGGGGTGCCCAGACCACCAGGGATAGCGACCAGGGAA
>JAWQFJ010026280.1:12500-15924 GCA_034096865.1 Theodoxus fluviatilis | reverse complement strand
AAACACGCGCACGCCCGCACGCACACTCACACACACACACACACACACACGCATTTACACGCAAATATACTTGTGCACTCACACATCAACATATTACCACGAGAGAGAGAGATAGAGAGAGAGAGAAAGAGAGAGAGAAAGAGAGAGAGACAGAGAGAGAGACAGAGACAGAGACAAGGACAGAGCCAGAGACAGGCAGACATACAGACAGACAGGCAGACAGACAGACAGACTGACAGAGACATACAGACAAACAGAAAGAAATGTCGACAGACAGACAGAAAGACACACAGAAAAACAGACAGACAGACAGACAGACATACAGACATACAGACAGACAGACAGACAGACAGACAGACAGACAGACAGACAGACAGACAGACAGACAGACAGACAGACAGACAGACAGACAGACAGACAGACAGACAGACAGACAGACAGACAGAGACAGAGACAGACAGAGACAGACAGACAGACAGACAGACAGACAGACAGACAGACAGACAGACAGACAGACAGACAGACAGACAGACAGACAGACAGACAGACAGACAGACAGACAGATAGAGAGAGAGAGAGAGAGAGAGAGAGAGAGAGAGAGAGAGAGAGTTAGTTTTGTCTTTGCGTTCCCGTCCTTTGTCATGCATCTGTCTTTACACTCATCTGTACGCGTGCCTCCTTCAACAAGAGACAAACGGATGCAAGATAAAGACAAGAGAAAATAGGAATTAATGATTGGAGATGAGCGTGCGGTGAAGACTAAAAGTAAACGGATGGTATTAAAACTGTTCACTTGAAATAGATATGTTTTGGTACATAGGGAATGTGTTTGATACAAAGCAAGTTAATCACTCACGGACGCATCACAAATAATGTGTAAGTGGAATTCATAGTGAAGGGAAAATGAGGCGAGGATTAAAATAATGCATGCGTGGTACCTCAGCGATCAAACTATGAAATTTTGCAAATTCGTAAATTATAGACATAACTCATCTCTCTTAAAAACTGTCCATGCAAATTCTCTTTACGTTATGACAATGAATACACACACACGTGCATGTTCGTACACACGAAGATAAGCTCATACGTAAGCCTACCAGTCAGATGCACTTTGGAACAAAATACGAACAGATATCCAGTCCCCCAAACTGAATTCCGTCAGAAAAGTATTTCTTCTGTTCTGTTTGTTCTTTCTCTGTGTTTGCTTACATTTGCTTTCTTTGCCTCCTTCTGACGAAGCAGATCACAAGGACGAGGATGCCAGTAGCTGAAATGTACGTGAGGCATCACATTAGTGGGTGCCAGTATTTTTCATTATACACACACACCTGACATTTCATCAGTAACTCTGTACGCAGTGTTTTTGCAAGTAAAAAAATCGCACTCTCTAATTTTGGATTGAATGTTTAATTATATGTAGAGTTTGAGAAATAAACATTAAGAACTGTTTAGAATAGGGGCACAATATTGACAAAATGCAGTAGGAACATTGGGAAACCAGTTAAAACGTAATTGCAACCACGTGGTTGCGCTGCGTATGCAATGTTAACGTATTCACTGACATATTATTTTGATTGGTAAAACAAACCTGATGCAACTGAGAATGCGCAATCCCATCCAGACCTTGGCACTAAAAGGGAAACGGCCCAATGCAAAGGACAACGCTAATAAGAAGTCTTCTCTCGCACACGTCTCCTTGGAAAACACTCTGTTGTAAATGGTAAACTTCAAAGAGTAAAAGAACCCTACAATAATTCTACTTTATGGACGGCAGAAGGAGCTTTACACAATGTAGAGACTGCCGTCGCTTTCTATCGGAAACGACATCAGATTCAGAAATTACTTTTACCGCAGGATAAAACCTTTGGAGTTCATATCCATCGTAACGCTGTTGAGCTGCTCTGCCCAGAAACTTTGACGATAATGCAACTTTATGTCAGTATCATGGAAGGCAAGATTACCAAACATGTGGCAGATTTTACAGGCACAGTTATGCTCCCAAACAAAGACCCTGGTGGCATAGAGCATGATGCGGCAACATTAGTCCTAAAGACGTCCCATTAGTCCAGAAATTCCATATCTGTGACTTGTCTTAACAACCCGAGTGTGTGATGGGCTTTTCCAAATACCACAGGATATGTTTATATGACAGCGTTTAGTCTCTGCTGCTATGATGTAATGGAACTCTGCTGATGTTAGGAGTTACCTTAATCAACACCCTTGTCGGTGTCGAATAAAGAACAGCAACAGCAACTATATGTAAACATACTTTTCTGTCATATTCGTGTCCACATAATGGGTAAAATTGGCTGAACTTTTATATTATCATAGTCATTCATCAGTCTCTGAAGACTACGACATTGATTCTATGATTGGGCTTTGAAAATGTCCGGATGCAGTATGGAATTATCTCCCCTGTATAGAACACACGTAAATGAAGCTTGAGGAGAAGCTATTCTTGCCCTGATCTCAACCTCTTCTCAGTAATAATAATACTATATTTTATTTACGCACACACCTTCCCTTGACAGGCAAGCTCATGGCGTTTACAATCCAAAGCATCAACACTCATACAACCGCTCAACACTACATTCCTACAAAACTCACACATTACACATATAGACTAAGATCCAGTAGAACAGTATGCTAGGTCAAGTAAGGTGAAGCAGCTTAGCAGGAAAAGCGAATAGGAAGAGGTGAGTCTTTAGAGCACTTTTGAACTAGGGCAGAGTGTCAGAATAACGGACTGAGAGAGGCAGACTATTCCAGGTTACAGGACCAATATAGGAGATGGCGTGCTGTCCTTCAGTTTTCTTCTTACGGCGGGGGACCTTAAGCATTCCAGAGTCAGCAGCTGAGCGTAGAGATATGGAGGGCGTGTAGACTACAAGAATTTCTGTAAGAGCGTGTGGTGCGGTGTTGTTGATGGCCTTGAAGCACAAAGTGGCAAGTTTATAATCTATCCTCTGAGAGATGGGGAACCAGTGAAGTGTATGTAGGAGTGGAGAGACATGGGTACGCTTGGGACATCGAAAAACTAGCCTAGCAGCACAATTCTAAACGTTTTGGAGTTTGTTAAGCAGAGTGTCAGGGATGCCAGCAAGAAGAGAGTTTCCGTAGTCGAGACAAGACAGAACAAGTGATGTGATGAGCTATTTGGTGGCCTGCTGAGAAAGATAATGACGGATGGTACTAATTTTCATTAACTCGTAATATGCTAACTGACAGACGTTGTTTACATGAGCTCTCATTGACAGATCATCTTCAAACATGAGGCCTAAATTTCTAACAGACTGAGAGAAGACAATGTCACTGTGACCAATGGTTAGTTTGAGGGGACGTTAACAAAATTATTTAGATTCGACGATGTTGATCGAGATGTCTCTGTTTCTGGCAATAGCAAAATGTATGCCTCTTCCTGTCT
>JAWQFJ010026280.1:7500-10000 GCA_034096865.1 Theodoxus fluviatilis | reverse complement strand
ATGGAGAGGTGTAAACTGTCCACGGTCAATAAGAAATTGTTCCTTTCACGACCCATTTGTTTTTGACTTGGCGAGTGTAGTGGCCACTGTCCGTCGTGGTCAAACGGCCAAACAGAGTGTCCCCTGTGTCCTGAGCTGCTGACCAGAACTGTGGTCAGACAGAGGTTCCAGGAGAACCTGTAGCTAGAGACAGAAAGCCAGTGGCACCCCACAGCATTCATCAAGGACAAATTCTCACCTGCAGCAATCTGCACTGTGGTGATTTCAAGGAACTTTGCGGTGACTACCTCTTCATCTGGGAAGAACAAAAAGAAAACTGAAATTCACACATTTGAAAGATTTTGTAAAACTTGAATAATTTTAGACAAACATTAGGACATCACCAGTTGCTTCACATTATCACAGCAATTATGTCTGGTTTAATGAAGCAGCCGTTTCCATTAGTTTGTACTCCACAATGCAGTCTTTGTTCATTTGATCCACAATTCCAACGCCTCCACCAACACTTCACCCCCCACCTCAATCCTCATCCCTACCTCCCTTCCAAAAATAAGCTTCAACGTCGACTTAATTTTTTCTCGTACACCTCGGTGTCTTACACGGAAAGAATGCCAAAGAAAACTTTGCCCACGGAGGAAATACATCTAAATCATGCGGTTAGTAAAGGGCATGTCCAGACTTGGCACTAAAGGATTTTTTCTGCGTGAGTCGTCTGCACGTCCTTTTCCAGCATTCCCCTGCATAAGGTCACTCAGAAAAAACATAATGCTGCAGCTTGCAACAAATTTGACTCCATGGGAGTCCTTATACACAGATTCATCAAATGTATCTTCTTCATATTAAAACATATTCAGATATCACGGCCAACTGTGTATCATTGCCTTCATTGAAATACGGTTTCCCCCTGCACACTTCAGCACATACCATTGCCATTTCCCTCCTTTTGTTAATCCATTCATCTTTACAACCTAGGTTTTTCATCATGACATGTGTGACGGAATGTCTATGCTGGGAGTGTACCAAGATGGCTGCAGTTGACCAGGAGGTGAGTAGAGGCGTTTGTCTCCAGGCCAGGCAGGTCCGGGTTGGAGGCACGACACGTGTACGTCTTGCTGTCAGAGCAGGCAGCCCTCTCCAGCACGTAGTGGTCTACCTTGGCAGTCACGTGACGTACTTCTTGTCCGTCCACGATCCAGGCGAGACGAGCGGGCGGGTGACAGTCTACCTGGCAGGTCAAGGTCACGTGCTCTCCGTGGTCGACTTCAAGGTCGGCGGTCAAGCTGAAGCTTTCCAGATCTGAGGAAAAGCAATTTCACATACAAAGCATGTCTGGTCATGTACTTGATTCGTTTGCAGAACCTGCTGCAATGATGAATTTGAAAGCGTTCATTACTGAGTAACAGTTGTTGAATTTTATTTCAGCGGCAAAAGTGCAATCTTAAGCAGATGTTCATAAAAATAAGACGAAGTACATATTTTTTCGTGTCGATGAAACCATCGCATCGTGAAACGACCAATAGTTGTACCGTGTAAGACATTATTACAGAAGACAGCTAGTCAAGAGCTGTCATCAAGTCAGACCTGAAGAAGGTACAGTTGCAAAGGCTGGCGCATTTCTGCCTTGCACTGAGTTTGCAACTTTCCCTGACAAAGCAGCAACAATGACAGTCACAACTCACACAGAACGTCCAGAGTGACGGAGGCGTTTCCAGGAGGAATCTTTCCTTTGAAGTCCCGGTCGTTCCAGGCCTGGCAGAAGTACTGACCACTGTCCTCCCTGGTCAGAGGGCCAAGGGTCAGAGTGCTCTCCCTTCCCTCCAGAGGCCGCAGCTGTCCTTGGGGAGAGGGGAGGTAACTCCATCTGTAGCTATCAACCCAGGGAATGGCCTCGGTCACCTCACAGGTCAAGGTCAGGTTCTCTCCAGCTGCGCGTTTGATGACGTGGTCTGAAGTCTGTGGCTCTATGTGGACCACAGGGGGCACTATGGAGTAAATCCACAAGACAGTTTAAACAACCTAGTCTCTAGAATAGCATTGAGGTTACTGATGTATGTGGAGATTCCCATATATTTATGCATTCTTAAAGATAACAAGCATTTACAAGATATAAATACATTATTGAAAATCAATTGAATCAAAGAGGGGGTAAAATTAGAAAAGAAATATAGCCACCTTCTTATACTTTGAAAGAAAAAACCCCATAAGAAACAAGTATTACTTTATTCATTAAAAATGTTCTCAGCAGGAACACACACACACACACACACACACACACACACACACACACACACACACACACACACACACACACACACACACACACACACACACGTAAATTCGCTTACAGTTGCCACTTGTTTTATCTGTGTATCGACTTATGAGAATACTTGCAGAGGACAAGAATGTCCAACTCGTTGCTGTCAACAGACGTTGTGAGCACGCTTCCATTACTCGCTGTGCAGGTGTAGATGCCCTTGTCTTCCCTGGTCAGAGAAGAAAA
>JAWQFJ010026277.1:0-12500 GCA_034096865.1 Theodoxus fluviatilis | reverse complement strand
AGCCGTTGACTGTATTCCTATGCATGACCTGTTCTGCCTCTGTCCCCAGCTCCTGTGCATCGCAAAGAGGACGATGATGATGAGCCAATAAACTGGTCAGCCTCCTGTGAGGACGCAAACATGTATGCAAAAACCAAGTGGGGCTGTAAGTAACCTTGTCTTCAGCCACACATGTGCGTCTTTGCCCTGGCATGAATGCATGCATTATGTAGCAGTTGCTTGCTCCTTCTCTGTCTCTGTCTCTGTCTCTGTTTCTGTCTCTCTCTCTCTCTGTCTCTGTTTCTGTCTCTCTCTCTCTCTCTCTCTCTCTCTCTCTCTCTCTCTCTCTCTCTCTCTCTCTCTCTCTCTCTCTCTCTCTCTCTCTCTCTCTGTGTGTCTCTGTCTCTGTTTCTGTCTCTCTCTCTGTCTGTCTCTCTCTCTCTCTCTCTCTCTCTCTCTCTCTCTCTCTCTCTCTCTCTCTCTCTCTCTCTCTCTCTCTCTCTCTCTCTCTCTCTCTCTCTCTCTCTCTCTCTCTCTCTCTCTCTCTTGCTCTCTCATGCTCTCTCTTTCACACTTGTGTTCACATGCACACACACGTGTTAACATTCACATTCACTTTCTGCAACCTCATAGACGGACCTAACACACCAACACCCTCTGTGCATACTTCACATGTGCGCACAGGCATATCCACACACACGCACACTTTATGCACACGCTCACATTTCACATACAGGCCCACCCTTTACACACACACAGGCGGGCGTACTCACACACACGCACACTCAGACTTTTCATATGCACATGCACAGTTTTCATCCTATGGGTTGGGGGTGAGAATACTCATGATAGGATTCTTAAGAGATGGGTGCCAAAAGAAAAGCAGGACTTGACTGGCTCCTGATCACATGATCAAACCATCTCTAGAGAATTTCATTGTCAATGGCCTCGCAAAACAAGCAACTGTTTCAAAACCTGGAATTATTGATCACTTGTCACAGGAAGGATTTTGTAGATTTACTGGCATTGCAAAGTCATGAAGAGTGTCTGCAAGTCAAAGATCTGGAAGAGGGCAAATTTGGGACCAAGTATCATTGTCAAGTGCTACACATACACGCACACTCTTCCCCCCCCCCCCCCCCCCCCCCCCCCCCCAGGATAGGAGTCAGAATGGACCCACTGCATCTCCCCATGCAGTTTGAAGAGGCGACTAACTAGGGACATGGTGACTTGATTTGTGACTACTCTAAACTATTCTAGTGATCATGCTTGTCAGTGGCCTTGCATAGCCTCCAGAGGCCAATTGGCTGTAAAACTCCATCCATCCAATCCATCCATTAGCTGCTACACATCCAGGTTAATGGATAAAGTGTGTTCTGATGTTTGAATGTAGTAATGTCAATGTCTGGTGATCAAAGAGGTGTAGTGCCGGGGTCAGATGCAAATGAACCTAGAAAGAAAGGGTGACAATTGTATTCTTTCTTGAGGAAAAAAATGGTCCTTAGAAGGTCCATTTTTGTTCATAGATCCAATGATGAATGTGAAGTTTTTTCTCTAGGAGAAAAGCCGAGTCCCCAAGTCCTTGTCTCTAGCGTCACCCTTTCTTTCTCTCTGAAGTCTGTTGAAGGAGAGAGCATCACGCGCTCACAAGAATGGCTTGTCTCGTGTTGCAGCGCTGGATGACATAGTGAAGGAATTCTATGTGGAGAGCCCCAGCGTGACGGCCCTGTCCCAGTCTGAGGTGGAGGCAATCAGGTACACTGTGCTTTCTTGGTTGATGGAAGGGAGCTTTTCATTATAAACGTTACTCTGCTAGTCGTGGCATATGCTGCGAGGTCGAGAGGAGGCCAAGTCTGCTGGTGGTGGCATATGCTGCGAGGTCGAGACGAGGCCAAGTCTGCTGGTCGTGGCATAAGCTGCGAGGTCAAGACGAGGCCAAGTCTGCTGGTGGTGGCATTTGCAGTGATTTATGATTTTGAAATGTGATTCCCAAAAATTACCCCATAACTCAGCATTTTCGTTATACCATGATATGGGTTTATTTGTTTGTAGAACTACTACTGGTATATGTCTATGTTGTTTGTTCAGTTGTGAGTAGGCCTACTACTGGTATATGTCTGTTTTTTGTTCAGTTGTGAGTAGGCGTACTACTGGTATATGTCTATGTTTTGTGTTCAGTTGTGAGTAGGCTTACTACTGGTATAGGTCTGTGTTTTTGACTCACATGCGAAGCAAAAGTGAGTCTATGTACTCACCCGTTACGTCCGTCCGGGCGTCCGGGCGTCAGAAAACTTTAACATAGGATTTTTCTCGGAGACTATTAAGTCTATCAATACCAAATGTGGCATGATGGTGACAAGGCCTCAAAAAACATACATAGGGACTTGTCCTTGCTTCAAGGTCAAGGTTGCAGGGGCCATAAATGTTGACAAAAAAAAAGTAATTTTCACATTTTCTCCATTTTCTCTGAAGTTTTTGAGATTGGATATCTGACCTATATATGGTATATAGGGCAAAGTAATCCCTATCTTTTGATACCAGTTTGGCATACCTTGCTTCAAGGTCAAGGTCACAGGAGCTCTTCAAAGTTGGATTGTATACATATTTTGAAGTGACCTTGACCCTGAACTATGGAAGATAACTGTTTCAAACTTAATAATTTTGTGGGGCACATGTTATACCTTTATCATGAGACACATTTGGTCACATACAGACCTGGGTACCCATACAAATTTTGCGTATTAATACGCGAGAAAAAAAGGAATACGAAAATTACGCATCCCTCTGAAAAAATACGCTGAAAAAAATGCAGCTTCTGCGTACTCGTAAATGTGGAATTTCGCGCGATAAAGTCCATGTCTGGCACGCGTGGCCCTATCCAGAATGGCGATTTATATTTTTAACACTCGATTTATCCCCTAACCCCGGGTTATCTTGATGGGTGAGATAAGGTACGCTCGTCAGAGGATCCTAGGTTGTGCTTTGCTATATATATTGGTTTCCACCCAAGGGAGAGCTGAACAGACAGTTGGAATCGTCTGAGTTTACTGAGATAAAAATCGGGGTTATAATAACTCGCCGTTCTGGATCCAGGCCCTGTTTCCATTAAAGTTTGCGTGGCACAGTCTCTGCCCTTGTGGCTGTGGCTGGTTAGCGTCAGTCTGCGTCTGTGCGAGCACGCTCACGGTCACCATGAGTAGAGAAGGGTAGAGTAGATTCGATTCTTCGGCTTGTTTAAGCGTCCAGGGCCTGTTGCTGATTCTCGTGGCTCTCTGGCTGTATTTTCATTGTTCTTATGGATACTGGTCTTTTGACCAGGCTTAGTCTAGACCTAGTCTCTCTCTCTCTCTCTCTCTCTCTCTCTCTCTCTCTCTCTCTCTCTCTCTCTCTCTCTCTCTCTCTCTCTCTCTCTCTCTCTCTCTCTGTCTGTCTGTCTGTCTGTCTCTCTCTCTGTCTCTCTCTCTCTCTCTCTCTCTCTCTCTCTCTCTCTCTCTCTGTCTCTGTCTGTCTCTCTCTCTCTCTCTCTCTCTCTCTCTCTCTCTCTCTCTCTCTCTCTTTCTCTTTCTCTTTCCCTCTCACCTTCTCTCTATGTGTGTTTGTGCGCGCGCGCGCGCGCGTGTGTGTGTGTGTGTGTGTGTTTCTTGGTTGTTTTATCCAACATGCACTGTACTGAAAATCATAGGCTTGATCACTTTAAGTTCCTGGAGGATATATGGTAAGCAAATGTTTTTGGAAAAGGTTCCGTATCCGTGCGGTATGGCTACCGAATTTTTTTGTAGGTAGCCGTACGGCCTCGTACGGTTACCCAGCTGCGTGTTTGGATATATCAATAACATAACTCCATCCCACGTTTGACTCTCAACGGGTGGTCCCTACGCCCTAACTCCAGGGCCCAACGCTGATGTTGGACACAAACGTGACAAAAAGTAACGCGTCCGGGTTTAGGTGAAACAATGCCTTCTGTGTCCTTGCCTCATCCAAATCGCGAGATGACTGCGGAGAGTGACTGTGGGTTCCACAGGCCTAGGGCCAGTGACCACCGCACTTTTCGCAGTGTGATTGCTCCACATTGTTCGTGTTTATTTATTCGGTTATCTGCAGCACAACGGCTGCCTTGTGCTCCCAGAACTCTTTGACAGAACCCTTTCTAGCGTTCCTTTTGTCTTTCGACTGCTGCTCAAACTTTTGATTGTATGCGTTTCGGTAGCATCACCGTTTCTTCAGAGAAGATTAATTTGCGCAGTTGAATTGCGATTTTGATTGTTTAGCCGCTTGGATAGTTTGAATACTGTGTGTGTGATGCTCTAGTTGCAAACATAAACAGTGTAACAGTAATGACGGTGAAACTCCCCGGACAGGCAAAGTCAGTCAGGCGGGGTGGCGGGTGCGGCCTAGGCTGAGCGCTATCAGGAAAACCCGTCGACGATTTCATGGAGTCAGTCTGCTTCGACCACCATCGAGATCGAGTGTGCGTGTGGTCAAGGGGGAGTTAACTCTTGCCACTTCAAAACTTTTTTGTCTCGCTGACTGACTGCGGAGTATCATGTGTGCAAACCAAAAGCTGCATTTTTAAAATTGTCAGTCCGCGCAAAAAATACGCACAGTTTTTAAAAAATACGCATTTCTGAACCAGTGAGTACACAGAGGCAAAATTTGGGGTACCCAGGTCTGCACATATCATCAAGGTTAAGGTCACTTTGACCCTTATAAAATGTGACCAAAATGGGGTAGTGCACTAAAAGTGACCATATCTCATGGTAGAAAGTGCCAATAAGCACCATTGTGCTTCCTATGTCTTGAATTAACAGCTTTGTGTTGCATGACCTTGGATGACCTTGACCTTGGGTCAAGGTCACATCTTTTTTGGTAGGAAAAAAGTGTAAAGCATTTCTTAGTGTATGATGTCATTGGTGTGTTTAGTTGTTTGACCTGGACCTTGAAGGCCACCTGAAGGTCAAGGTCATATAAAGGTCAAGGTCAAGCATGTGAGTTGTATGGGCTTTGCCCTTCTTGTTTGTTTAGTTGTGAGTAGGCTTACTACTGGTATAGGTCTATGTTTTTGTTCAGTTGTGAGTAGGCTTACTACTGGTATAGGTCTATGTTTTTTGTTTAGTTGTGAGTAGGCTTACTACTGGTATAGGTCTATGTTTTTGTTCAGTTGTGAGTAGGCTTACTACTGGTATAGTCTATGTTATATATTATCCACTGCTTTCATGATCTGTTAATAAAAGTTTGGTACTCTATCACTTAATTTAGGAAAAATAAACCCGAGGAAGGTAACATTAGAGGGAACAGAGAGAGATAGAGATATATTTACCACTGCTTTCATGATCTGTTATTAATTAAAGTTGATTACTCACTGTATCACTTAATTTAGGAAAAATTAACCTGAGGAAGGTAACATTAGAGGGAACAGAGAGTGTACCATGGGAGTGGCATTAACATATGGAGAAAGGTAGTTATATGGCACGGTTTATATAAAACGTGCATCGGCCACATCGGCGCTATCGGCGGCTACCGGCGGCTATCGGCAACTACCGGCGGCTATCGGCAACTACCGGCCACTACGGCGGCTATCGGCAACTACTGGCGGCTATTGGCAACTATCGGCGGCTATCGGCAACTACCGGCGGCTATCGGCAACTACCGGCGGCTATCGGCAACTATAGCCGGCTACCGGCGGCTATCGGCAACTACCGGCGGCTATCGGCAGCTATCGGCAACTATCGGCAACTATCGGCAACTACCGACTTCACATCTTGGTTGTTTCAAGTGAAAAATGTGTGGGTCAAGTGGAATTTATGGTTTCACTGGGTGCCACGTAGGACAGGTTGAAGGAGGAAAGTAAATGAAACAGTAAACAGTAAACAATTCTTTATTTGTCCAACATTTTTAAACAAACAAATAGAAAAATAATAAATACATACATGTACAAGTCATTGCTTCACGCACAACAAAACCATCAGGAATGTGTATGTGAGTCTACTTTGAGCCTGTAGCGGCCAGATTGGTAGAAAGATAAGGAGGGTCATTACGGTGAGTGTAGATCATATCAACAATGTTGTCCGTTATACATCAAATTAAAAAAAAGAAGAAAAGGATTGCTGGGGACCCTGGGCACCAAGCTGTCCAAGCCAGTGTTCCGCCAGTCAACAGTTGACCTCGGTTCATGACCCACTTTCTAGAATAGATCTAGGGTCATGTGGTCATAAGATTGGATAGCTGGGCCGATAGCCGCCGATAGCGCCGATGTGGCCGATGCACGTTTTTATTAGTCACCCTGTCATAGAGCCAATCACAGGCAGTTTGTGTGTGTATAGGGTGTGTGTGTGTTTTATGGTGTGTGTTTTTGTGTTTTCATGTAGCAATTGAGGTGTGTTTGTGGAGTGTATGTTTGTGAGTAGTGTGGGTAATGTATGAGTAGTGTTTGTGTGTGTGTGTGTGTGTGTGTGTGCGTGCGTGTGTGTGCATGCGTGTGTGTGCGCGCGTGTGTGTGTGTGCGCGCGCGTGCGCGTGTGTCTGTGTGTGCATGCGTGTGTGTGTGTGTGTGTGCTCCTTGCGGGATTAGTCAAGGGTTAATAACTAGGAGAATCATGACTTGGCTTAATTTGACCCTACCGTGCCTATGAAGATGACTGTCATTCATACATTCATGCATGCATTCATTCATTCATTATAAAAACCGCTGGCGCTAAACCTCCAGGTTTTGGCATAATTTTTTTTTAAACAAGATCGGGTTCAAACCCGCAACCTCTCGAGAAAAAAGGGGGGGGGGGGGGGGGGGAAACACACGCACAAACACAAAAAACCAGGTCGGGTTCAAACCCACAACCTCTCGAAAAAAGAGAAGAAAAAGTTTCATTGCAAAATCGAACCTGGTCATGCATGACCAAGAGTCCAACGCTCTACCAGCTGAGCCATTAGAGCATTGATATGGCGGAGTGTTTGTAAAGCATTTATAACGTTCTTTTCCGTAAACCCCCTTGCAAGCTATCGGCCCAGGAAACAATCGACCATATATTTTAAACATGATGGATAGGTTCAGGAAGCTCCTATTATGACATGTTTTGTTTTGCTTTGGCATGTCATAGACTCTGAATTAACACTCACACAGTCACACAGAGAAAGAGGTGTATTATAGATGTTCACACCAGACATGTGCATTCATACTCATTCACGCACAATAATAATAATAATAATAATATAATAATACATACTACTTATACGCCCATACCTTCCCTAATAGGCAAGCTCATGGCGTTTACAATGAAAAGTCTACATTCATACAAAGCATTCCAACACTCGCACACTGCACAGTTGAAACAAAAAAGAGTTAAATATAATACAACTACTTAACCTAGCAGGCAATACACAAAACACGAAACATTAAAGAGGCGCCTTGTGAAGCACCTCACTGCTCGTTAGGCACACACCGTATAGGAATGAGGGGATGTGTGTGGTACTGCTACCGTCGTTCTACAAGCAATAAAGTCTGCTACTACGGCGAAGTGGGTATAACTAAGCGTTGTAAGCCATTGTTTTGCTGAAAGTAGGATGAAAGTAGGAAAAGATAACTCGACTCAATGTCGATTTGGCCATTCCGTCAACTGATTTTGAGGGGGGGGTTTTCGAGTTTACGACCTACATAAATCACTTTCTTTTCAAACCTCGATTCTGAAAATTTGATACATTCAATCGGACATAACTTCTAGTAAGTGTGCAAAATGTCAAGGAAATCCATCCAGTAGTTTTTGAGAAATCAGCCGTTAAGTCGGGACAGAGAGACAGATGAAACAGATTAAATTTTGTCACGTTATTGATGACGTCACACATTTTCCATTTCGCCATTCCATCAATTGACTATTTAGAAAGGTGCTTTCGAGTTTACGACCTTAAAAAACGATTTTCTTTTCAAACCTCGATTCTGAAAATTTGATACATTCAATCGGACCTAACTTCTAGTAAGTGTGCAAAATGTCAAGGAAATCCGTCCAGTAGTTTTTGAGAAATCAGCCGTTAAGTCGGGACAGACAGACACACACACAGACAGACAGACAGACAGACAGATAAAATCTGTAGGACCTCCAGTAAACCTGGAGGGATTAATTCATTCTCTGCTCTTTCTGCTCATGTTCCATCCAATACGTCTTTGGTTGTTTCAGGAGGGAGAAGAAAGAGATCACTGTGGAGGCGAAGGACATGGAAGTGCCCAAACCAGTGCAGACCTTTGAAGAAGCCTTCCACCACTACCGTGAGTACTGTACTGCTTGTGCAGACCTTTGAAGAAGCCTTCCACAACTACCATGAGTACTGTAATGCTTGTGCAGACCTTTGAAGAAGCCTTCCACAACTACCGTGTGTACTGTAATGCTTATGCAGACCTTTGAAGAAGCCTTCCACAACTACCATGAGTACTGTACTGCTTGTGGCGGACGGCTGTGGCGTGAATGCCCAGTTGGACCTGAATGATGTGACCCAGCCCCAGTGCCCTCAGGTAGTCTCTTCGGCTACTTAGAGCTTGATTTGATTGGGCAAGGCTCACTCCTTCCTTGCTGTAGCAGCAGTCGTGCCTGACCAATCAGGACACAGCTTCAGTCTAGTTCTGTGTCCTGATTGGTTAGATAAGATTGCTACATGGTGAAATAGGTGTAAGCATTGCACAAGTGAAACAGGTCTTTAGGGCAGACCCCTGACTGAGCTACTGGAGCAGGACCCTGGCTGAGCTACTGGAGCAGGACCCTGGCTGAGCTACTGGAGCAGGCCCCCGGCTGAGCTACTGGAGCAGGCCCCCGGCTGAGCTACTGGAGCAGGTCCCTGACTGAGCTACTGGAGCAGGTCCCTGGCTGAGCTACTGGAACAGGCCCCCGGCTGAGCTACTGGAACAGGCCCCCGGCTGAGCTACTGGAGCAGGTCCCTGACTGAGCTACTGGAGCAGGCCCCAGCTGAGCTACTGGAGCAGGCCCCTGGCTGAGCTACTGGAGCAGGCCCCTGACTGAGCTACTGGAGCAGGCCCCGGCTGAGCTACTGGAGCAGGCCCCCGGCTGAGCTACTGGGGCAGGCCCCTGGCTGAGCTACTGAAGCAGGACCCTGGCTGAGCTACTGGAGCAGGACCCTGGCTGAGCTACTGGAGCAGGCCCCCGGCTGAGCTACTGGAGCAGGCCCCCGGCTGAGCTACTGGAGCAGGTCCCTGACTGAGCTACTGGAGCAGGTCCCTGGCTGAGCTACTGGAACAGGCCCCCGGCTGAGCTACTGGAACAGGCCCCCGGCTGAGCTACTGGAGCAGGTCCCTGACTGAGCTACTGGAGCAGGTCCCTGGCTGAGCTACTGGAGAAGGCCCCCGGCTGAGCTACTGGAGCAGGCCCCTGACTGAGCTACTGGAGCAGGCCCCGGCTGAGCTACTGGAGCAGGCCCCCGGCTGAGCTACTGGGGCAGGCCCCTGGCTGAGCTACTGAAGCAGGTCCCTGGCTGAGCTACTGGAGCAGGACCCGGCTGAGCTACTGGAACAGGTCCCTGGCTGAGCTACTGGAACAGGCCCCCGGCTGAGCTACTGGAGCAGGTCCCTGACTGAGCTACTGGAGCAGGTTCCTGGCTGAGCTACTGGAGCAGGCCCCCGGCTGAGCTACTGGAGCAGGCCCCTGACTGAGCTACTGGAGCAGGCCCCTGACTGAGCTACTGGAGCAGGCCCCGGCTGAGCTACTGGAGCAGGCCCACGGCTGAGCTACTGGGGCAGGCCCCTGGCTGAGCTACTGAAGCAGGTCCCTGGCTGAGCTACAGGAGCAGGCCCCGGCTGAGCTACTGGAGCAGGTCCCCGGCTGAGCTACTGGAGCAGGCCCCAGCTGAGCTACTGGAGCAGGCCCCGGCTGAGCTACTGGAGCAGGCCCCTGGCTGAGCTACTGGAGCAGGCCCCGGCTGAGCTACTGGAGCAGGCCCCCGGCTGAGCTACTGGGGCAGGCCCCTGGCTGAGCTACTGAAGCAGGTCCCTGGCTGAGCTACTGAAGCAGGACCCGGCTGAGCTACTGGAGCAGGTCCCTGGCTGAGCTACTGGAACAGGCCCCCGGCTGAGCTACTGGAGCAGGTCCCTGACTGAGCTACTGGAGCAGGTTCCTGGCTGAGCTACTGGAGCAGGCCCCCGGCTGAGCTACTGGAGCAGGCCCCTGACTGAGCTACTGGAGCAGGCCCCTGACTGAGCTACTGGAGCAGGCCCCGGCTGAGCTACTGGAGCAGGCCCACGGCTGAGCTACTGGGGCAGGCCCCTGGCTGAGCTACTGAAGCAGGTCCCTGGCTGAGCTACAGGAGCAGGCCCCGGCTGAGCTACTGGAGCAGGTCCCCGGCTGAGCTACTGGAGCAGGCCCCAGCTGAGCTACTGGAGCAGGCCCCCGGCTGAGCTACTGGAGCAGGCCCCTGGCTGAGCTACTGGAGCAGGCCCCGGCTGAGCTACTGGAGCAGGCCCCGAAGCTGTAGCAGCCAGGGGTAATAGCTGATGGGGGGCCGTGGAGAGGAGGACAGCTAAATGTTACTTTACGGCAGAAAATATTGAGTACCATAACCACAACTAATGGGGGTGAGGGTGCCGCCAGAGGTCTTACAGAGCCGATTCAAAGACTGAAGTGGTTGTGTAACACTGTTGTTCTGTCTTTGCAGCGGAGATTTTGGAACAGATCTACAATCAAAACTTCCATGAGCCGTCGCCCATCCAGGTAAGTGAATGAGTTTTTATTTAAAAATGAATAAAGGGGGGTTAAAAAAAAGGTGAGGGAGTTTTGTCAAAACATGTCATGCTTGCGAAGAGCAGCGGGGATTTTACGGGGGGGGGTGTTAAGTTCCCTTGAAACCTCTCCTCGTTCCCTTGAAACCTCTCCTCGTTCCCTTGAAACCTCTCCTCGTTCCCTTGAAACCTCTCCTCGTTCCCTTGAAACCTCTCCTCGTTCCCTTGAAACCTCTCCTTGTTCCCTTGAAACCTCTCCTCTTTGGAGAGTGCTGATTGAAGTTGATGGGTTGCTTCTCGAGAGCTGAGAGAACATCTGAATTTCTCCCTCGCTGAAAAGGTTTGGCTGGGCTGGAGGGATGGGATGTCATCTCCGCTTCACACACGTTGTATTTAACGTTTCAGAGGAGCTTGGACGCTAGTTTGCTAGCAAAACACCTTGTGGAATAGGGGTAAGAACAGAATACGCACGCACAAATGCACACACACACACCTCACTATGGATTTGTTCAGGTTTTAATAATTAGAGAAATTTGGACTTGCCCTGCTCTTAACCCATTGACACCTGAGTTTTCTCTGGTCCTGTATCCCCATTGTGCCGCTTGGGCTCTGTAGTGCCGCGAGCGACCCGCATGGGTCGGGTCTCAGAATCCTTGTTTATCACAGAGCCTGGCCCTGACCATAAGAACCCATGTGACAAGATATTGCTACATGCATAAAGAACACCCCCTAAAAATTACAGATCTGTACAATGCTCTGAATATTTTCTGCATAATTTCAAGTCCACCAAAAGTAGTTAATGAGAAAAATTGGAGAGAGAAAAAAACTCGGGAAAATTTGCTCTTTTTTTCTCTTTCGCATTTTTACATGTTTTCTAGCATGTTTTAATTAAGTAGAGAGACTATTGGAATCTCATTGCAGAGGTTTGAAAACAACTCAAAATTGCTCAGAAGTCAAAATCCCCAGAGAATATGACATTTTGACCATTTTTATTACCATGTCTCACCTTAAAAAATGAGAGAGAAAACTTCTTTGGAGTGAAATGTATCATCAGAGAACAGGGAATACAGTATGGATGTTCTGGTAGGGACTTGGTGGTGAGTGATCAGGTCTCCCTTATGGAACACCGTAGGAAATCTGGGCATACAAGCAGCAGAAGATGGAGACTAAAAGAAGTGTACTCCGCAATGACAAATTACATACATGTATATGCACGTGAAAAGATGGTCGCCCATCCTGCCACTGTAAAGATGTGAACTTCTATGGGACAGACTGTCTACACAACCTTCACACACACACACACACACACACACACACACACACACACACACACACACACACACACACACACCCTCCCCGCCATATTTTCCCTTTCTCCCTCCCCTCCTGATGCTACCCCCACCCCCACCCCCTCCACTCTGCATCATATATGTTTGATGTATAAGGTGTTCTTTTTTTGTTCTTGAATGAAGAGTAAGAAGAAAGCATTGCAAAGGCAAAGCAACTGGGGGTGAAGGCCAGATTGTGCGAGTACTCGTCAGAATGTACAGCTAGGATCTTCGTCAAGTGGACATCTTAGAGGTGCAAATTTCACCCGGTGATGGGTGCTCGAACATATCCCCCTGTGGGTTCGGGGTAAGAATTGACCCACCGCATCTCCTCATGTATATCCCTGGGTAGCATACATCCGGGCTGTGGATGAGCATGTACAAGTTAGTTTTCTATCCATACTGACCAGTAGACAACTCATAGGTATATGACCTTTCACCTCGAAAAAAGATTTGCATAAATCTTCCCCACCCACGTGGCCACCCCA
>JAWQFJ010026275.1:0-25000 GCA_034096865.1 Theodoxus fluviatilis | reverse complement strand
AGTTTAGCATACAGATCCGTATGTAAGGTATAACCTTTCTCACATAGGATATGTTTCACGGCGTCCTCTTACCAAACACGATACGTCAGAGTTGCAGGGCATGCATCCTTCTAATGTAGGCCTACGCAGTGCTACTTTTCCTTACTCAGAAACTTTAATGACAGAACAAAAATATTTTACACATTTCAAAATAGGTAATCTCCATATATTCTGTATATAAGGGCAGACATGTATAAATCAAGATGCTGACAGGATTAAAAGAAAAATCAAATTGTATTGATATAATATTTATCAACAATGCGCCTCTCTTTAGATGTGACAATTGTTAATAGTATGGTTGACAATAATGCATTCTGTGTACACATTGGCGTTTAAAATAAGAAACTGAGTGATATATATCGCCCTGCGTCACCATACTTTTGAGCACTTGTTTACAAAGCTGATGTTGGGAGAAAACATCCTGCCTTTTCATAATGTGTGTTGAGTGCAACTTGCAGTGTTAGACAGCTTATGATACTGCCATCCGTTGCAACGAGAATATATTCACTGCGAGTGGTCTGACTACCAAACGTCTAAGGCCCTTGACAAATTCTCAGTAACATTCCAAGTTTTACACGTTGCACATTTTTGACGTCATTATTGCACAATTGAACAACTGCAATACATTAAGCTATGTTGGAAACTTGAAGTCAGAGGTCCAACGCCAAGAATTGTCATTACTGTTGGTGGATAAACACAAATAAATGCGTTGCCCTCTTCTCTTGTTGTACGGGGGTTCTCCTAGCTTGCGCTGGGAAATCGAAGTTACAAACGCTGGTGGTCGTTTTCGATAAACTTTATTCACGCACTGATCGCTACACAGTGGTGAAAAATCAGCAAACAGTAATCGTCGTACTCGTAGCAGCTTCACTCTACGCGCAGTACCGCAGAGGACTAGCTCCTTACAAAGTTAAGCTCTCACTTTAACTCTGTCGCATCTGCTGCTCGTGTCTGACTTCTGACTCGCGTCTCAGTCGTCTCTTTTATACCTAACCCTAGGTTTCAGATCTTTCATGAATGAAGCTGCTCGAATAGTCTCTCGTCCGAGCTGGAAATCAACTGACGTCACGTGACACAACGAGATAAGTTTAGCCTGACTCGATCGCATGCTAGGGCAATGACCTGACCCATATAAACAAACCGACCATGCCGCAACGATCTAGAACCTTCACAACAAATGCAACAACGTAGATTGCTTCGTAGAAATGCAATTCTGAACTTCCAAATTTTGGAATGTTTCTAGGACAATACCCATCACATTAAAGAGAAGTTCTTGGTCTGATCAAACTAATGGATGTATTCTTTTCTATGGCGACTGCCATTATTCTCGTTTGCCGAAAAGCCGTAATGAACTCTTTGTCTTTATGTCATTACATGGATGACTTCAAGTCTTCTGAAAAGTTCCCGGACCGTTACTGCTTTCTGAAGCCTGCACGTATCCTCCTTCAGTGGCCGTGGCTGACGCACGGTTGATCAAAATAAGACACAAATGAAGTGTTAAACACCCAATGTTCCCGACATCTGCATTATGCTGTGTTAAAAAATGGAAGAGCTTGCACATAATTACACATATTACGGTTTTCTTGCCGTTCGGACTTGCTATGATATCATAACATACCTATGAGTAAGAGTGCTCTCTTTGTTCACGATTTTTTACATTTTCTTACCGTCCGGAGTTTCGAGCGTGAAGGTGACAGAGCGAAATTCTCACAGATTTCATGTTGTCTGTTACCGTATCTAGCAAAATGCAGCCGGGAATTTTGCTGAAAACGTGTATATTTTTATTCTAAAGTCACGTAGTGAAATCATCTAGAAACATAAGATGACACTTAATTTCTCTAAATAGTGTATTTGATTTGCTCACTTTGGAGTAGCCGTATGACTCACCTGCGATGTCGACTTTACGAGAATGCTTTCACTAGTCGACACTGCCCGATTGTCAGTAAAGGCTCAACAAACAGTCTATCCGAAATGTGTATACCCTTTCAATGTGATAACCTTTCGGATAAATTATCAGTTTTATTCTCGTCTTTGAGTAATATTATGTTCTAATTGTTTTTCGATATTGTTTTAAGTATTTACGTCTCTTGAGCTAATCTTTTACGTCTACATTGTTATATCGTTGATTTACGTTTATGGCCTTGTATTTTCTGCGCGGCTGATGTGCAGTAAATCTTGAATTTGCTTCAAAGTTCAGAGTATACTTACAATACCTACTAAGCAAATTGTACTGGAATACACTGTCGCAAAGTGTTTTAATACACTGCATAGTTCGTGTAAATTAATTAACGTTGTGGCCTTAAATATTCTACAAGGCTGATAGTCCCTTAAGCTCCATCCATCTGCACATCAACAACGCCCATTGTGGAGTGATCTCATCCCATACCCGTGTTGTTTGATTTGGAGGAGCCGCACCACCTACCTGGAGTGTCCACTCTTGAGAAACAGACAGCCCGGACTGCTGGAACTCTGCTGTTGGACACTGGAGGCGCGCTCTCTGGAGCTGCAGGGGCTGGTGCCAGGACTCCTGCAGGGGGCGAGGCGAGCAGTAGTCTTGTAGTGAGACAGCCTGGCTGCTACCATGGCCCCTTATATCCTTCGTCTCTCCAGTTTGCTGGTGACATTTTCTTCTTTGATTTGTAAATCCCTTCGTATTCAATATCAATCGTAATCTGTTTGCTTCGATGTATCATTTTAATGTACCTGTCAAATGCATAGCCATCTGCTGATTGAAACATTTTTCCTCGTTCTGCGCATGTTCGTCCTCGAGTTTCTGGACAAAGGATTGGATTCTCATCATTCCCAAATCATCTCTCTTCATATCAGTTCATTAGACATGTATGAAACATTGTTCAAATAAAGGGATCACTTACATAACGATGTTGGAATATGCTATCGTTGTGACATATAATCAATGGCTGCAATTCTCCACAGCAAAATGTCCGACTTTTCTTTTAAGGCTTTGTTCTTAATCTCCAAAGGAACCTAATCATATCAATCTTCACAAGCTCTCCGATTCAAAAGCTTTGATAAATTTGACAGCTTTGATAAATTAATGCTGTTCATGGCTTACATTTGACAGCTTTGATAAATTAATGCTGTTCATGGCTTACATTTTCTTTGGATTGTTTTCTATTATCCCCAAATACATCGTTTTCTGTGCAAAGTGAAGACATATCCGCCATATGTGTAGACGCTTCTCTCATGCGGCATCTGAATTAACTTCATCGAATGACTTTCTGGCCGCAAATCAACTTCTTGACAGGTATGTATTGCTTTGCATTTCCTTACGATATTCCACAGGGGTGTATACGTTGATAAGCAAGCTTCCATTCTTCGATAATAATGAAAATTAGATCGTTCCATCAACACCATGTAGATTTAATAGGCCTATGTGCGCGTTCGATTTCACAAAGCCTGCTACAAAAAACAAAACCAAAACACTCCCATTATTGCAGCAAATCATTTTATTACACATTACACTGTAAATGTATTCACAAACCTGATCGGAACGCATCAGAAATGCGTCGATAAACAAGCAATTTTACATGTCTCTAAGCGGTGTGATTACTTCCCTTGATTCACCCAAGTGACCTTCCGCTTGGTGCGCTGCGTTTCCCAGCGTCTTGTAACTTTATATAGCAAAAGCTCGTTATGACCGGTCTTTGTAAGAATAGTCTTTGGTATGGAGGAGGTGATCTGTGTTACTAAAGATGACCCGTGTTTTCTTTTGCACTTGAGTGTGATGGATCTGGCTGAAGGTTTCTATGGGTGTACCAATGATGCGTTGTCCCTTCTTTACAAATTTATTCAGAGTGTCTGTGTCTCTCTTGCTGATGCTACCTCCCCAACGCACTGATGCATATGTCAGCACACTTCTTATAATTGCATAGTTAAATGTCTTCAGCAGCTCTCTACATCAAACGATTTCAGTTTACGCCGGCTAGGTAGTCTGGTCTTTAGTTTTTCCGCAATGCATTCTGTATTTTCTTTCCAAGTCATTCTATCACCATCTACCACCCTAAGATGTTTCCACTGTGTTTCCATCTGTTATCACTGGTCCTTGGAAAACTGCTTGCGTCTAAAATCAATGCACATCTCTTTTTCGTTTGTTAGTCATGTAACTAAGCAACAACCAGGTCGAGGAGACCGTCATAAGAGCTTCGAAAGCGCAAAGACATTCCGGCACATTCCAGAACCTTCACAACTCATGCATCATGCATTTCTGGCAGCTCATCTCGCAGCTCTGTGAATCCCAGTCTTGCAGTTATGCCAGGTTTCTGTGGACAGTGGAGGATGCATATTCCAGCTCTCCTGGCATCTCTGTGCAGAACCGTGCTAACTGCCCCGTAAGTAAGCTTTATTTCTCCACTTAAAGGAACGAGAGATATGTGAAGAAAGAAGCGAGACAAACAAAGAAATAACACTGAGTGTTGGAGACAACCATTTTATTGGCATGAATACTGTTTAAAACATGGATTGTTCTGGCCAAGGACGCTAACACCCCTCTTCTGTTTTAATCGACTGGTCGCAAAAGGTTTCTATCAATGTACATGTATTTCTGCTGCAAATGTTTCCGTCATTTGCAATTATTTGTCGTCACAGTGCTCCATACTACACAGGTTTCATGAATAGATATGAGTATCTAATAAAACACATCATGTCATTCTCAGACAAACTGACGCAGTGTAGAAGTGTGTGTGAGTGTGTGTGTGTGTGTGTGTGTGTGTGTGTGTGTGTGTGTGTGTGTGTGTGTGTGTGTTTGTGTGTGCGTGTGTGAGTGTGTGTGTGTGTGTGTGTGCGAGTCTGTGTATGTGAGTGTGTGAGTGTGTGTGTGATCGGGTATGTGTGTGAGTGTGTGAGTGTGCGTGTGTGTGTGTGCGTTTGTGTGTATGCGCGCTCGCGCGCATGTGTATGTCTGTGTGTGCACGTGTGTAAATGTGTGAGTGAGAGTGTGTGTGTGTGTGCGTGTGTGCGTGCGTGTATATGTGAGTGAGTGTGCGGATACTTTATCTACTCCTCGCCGCGGCGACGTAAGCATGAACGGCTTTGGTGGCGTTTTCATCGCATTGTTTTGTTACTCAATTTGTGACAGAAAGACAGTTCACAGAAAAGAAATAATAATTCTATGAAACAGAGCTTTTTCAAACAGACTTTTCCTTTAAACTCGTTCTATGTATATCTTTCTCTACGTTCACTTTTCATAAACAATTTCCGAAGACTAAGATATTACGTAATACAAATCGTATATTTGTATTTAAGCTTTGTTGATAAATCTGTGAACAGTTTTGCTAACCCTTTGAGCGAACTTTTATTTCTTTTACAAAACTAAACCTTTTCAACGAAATGAATTTTCAAGCTTCGTTGTTTTCTAACGGAGGCATTTACTGACAAAATGTGATGCTCAAATATCTAGTTGGCAGCTTGTTTTTAATTTGTAAGGACCATTTTTCAGTTTCATGATAGCTTTGACATATCCGTGAAAGGAAAATGAAACTTTTCCTGCACACTTCAACTACTTTGCAACCTGTGGAAAGTTTTGTCGTTAAATGATTGACGAAAACTTTCGAGGAATATTCGTCAAGACCGATCAAGGAGTCGTTACTCAGCTTGCTCCACATACAAATATTGTTCATTCGAGTCCAAGAGGTCACCGTGCAACAATTTCTTATTTGACCAAATTCCAAGGTACATTCAACCATGACGCACAAGAAAAAAAGACACTTGCTCGTTATGTTCAAAGACCGGTATTTGACCAACAAACGTGACTAAGGCTGACGATTATCGGGGCCCAAAGTACATCTGAAATCTATGAATCGAGCAGAACAAAAATAAATGTTGCGAAGGAATGCGAAATGCTTGACATGCTTGCGGATGTGAGTGTAATGTGAAATGCTTGACATGCTTGCGGATGTGAGTGTAATGCAAAAGTGCCATGCGGAAAGTTCGAGGGGGCTTTCTCTCCTTTGTCTCTTAGAGGGGGGCCAGGATGAGTCAGCACCTCTTTTCTCTGTGAGGGGGTGGTGGAGGCGATTTCTGCCTGGTCAGCGCGCAGAAGGTCAGGGGGTCAGGATGAGTCAGCACCTCCTTTGTCTGGGAGGGGGGGGGGGGGGGTATGCTTGGCGGCGATTTCTGCCTGGTCAGCGCGCAGAGGGTCAGAGTGAGTCAGCACCTCCTTTGTCTGTGAGGGAGGGTGGGGTGGAGGCGATTTGATGCTCCCCTTGCTTCCCTATGCAGTAAGCATCTCACCACCCATTGGCCCTCGAGTATGCCAAATTGGCCGAACAGAGGTCGCTGGGAGCTACCCTCGAACCCAAATCACGGCCTTATATATTCGTATGTACATGATAGACAAGACTAGACCGGAGAGCGCAGAAGAGACTGGAGGAGGACTGGTGAAGGGCTGTCGAGTGCTTGGAAGGCTGTCGGTGCCGTATTGAGGCGCAGCCTGTCCAGCACGGGTGACTAGAACCTGAAAGCGCTTGAGAGGCTGTCGGTGCCGTATTGAGGCGCAGCCTGAGCAGCACGAGTGACCACTGTGGGTGCACGAGTGATTGCTAGATGTGCTGACCAGTCTCGGACTAAACATCCTGTAGAAAACAAACGCCTGTCCTGCTTCTACTTTCCTGGCGCGAGCTGGGACGGACCGCAAGTCACAGACCACGTACACGCAACATTGGTTCTCAGACCACGTGGACGTAACATAAACACTGACAATGTTGTCTGACATGAGATCACACATTCAGAATCATGGGCTGTATTTGACAAGCACTCATGATCTGACGGTCTCATTCAGTCCTCTTTTCGACTTACTCAACTCTGGGGCGGGTGGACACTTCAAGTGTTAAGCACAACTTCAATGTGAAACAACTGTTCATTACTTGATAATGAATAGGCAGCAATGTGACATGACGTGAATTAACAAATGAATTACTTACAATTAAAGAGTCCATTCCAATGAAGACAAGTTCATCCGTGTGTCTCACAAATCTGTTCATCGTCTCCCAGCACGAAAACGAAAACGGCAGTTACAAAATACCAAAATGTCTTTGACGGGAATGAGTCCTGGAGGCGGGTGTGAGGAATGCCAGCCGTTGTTCTAGCTTTCTATGGAAGGCGTCTGCTATCCTCTGGCGAATGGGGTTGGCTTCTGGTTCGAGCCACACCAAGGGCAAGTTGGACAGGTGCCCCTGGAGAGGCAGCTTTATGTGGCTTTACTTGACGGCGATGTTGGGGCAGGGATGCTCCAGCGATAACGAGGAATGGTGGCAGGTTAAGGAGGAGGCCATGTATTGAAACGTGGCACTGACCATTTTCATCCTGTCGGTGAGGCGGAGGTTGAGGTCAAGTCTGGAAAGTGACGCTTGGGGCGCTCGATGCCGAAATGGAGGCAGTAGTTCTTAGACGTTTGCTCCCTGGAAAGCGCCAGGCTTCGATGGTAGTTGTAGAAAGAGCACGATGTCTCATCCTGCCGACCACGCCATTTGTGGTGGAGTGGAATAAGGCATGGTGGTAGCAGGGCGCAGGTATGAGACAAAATCGTTGCTGCTTTCCACAACTTTATTTTTCACCCATGGTACAGGAGCTGCTGGCTGGTCCGAGGCCTGATAATGGCCTGGACCAACCCAAGACCGTGGTGGCAGTGGTCTCTCTAGACCGTGGTGGCAGTGGTCTCTCTAGACCGTGGTGGCAGTGGTCTCTCTAGACCTTGGTGGCAGTGGTCTCTCTAGACCGTGGTGGCAGTGGTCTCTCTAGACCTTGGTGGCAGTGATCTCTCTAGACCTTGGTGGCAGTGGTCTCTCTAGACCATGGTGGCAGTGGTCTCTCTAGACCGTGGTGGCAGTGGTCTCTCTAGACCGGGGTGGCAGTGGTCTCTCTAGACCGTGGTGGCAGTGGTCTCTCTAGACCGTGGTGGCAGTGGTCTCTCTAGACTCGTGGTGGCAGTGGTCTCTCTAGACCGTGGTGGCAGTGGTCTCTCTAGACCGTGGTGGCAGTGGTCTCTCTAGACCGTGGTGGCAGTGGTCTCTCTAGACTGTGGTGGCAGTGGTCTCTCTAGACCGTGGTGGCAGTGGTCTCTCTAGACCGTGGTGGCAGTGGTCTCTCTAGACCGTGGTGGCAGTGGTCTCTCTAGACTGTGGTGGCAGTGGTCTCTCTAGACCGTGGTGGCAGTGGTCTCTCTAGACCGTGGTGGCAGTGGTCTCTCTAGACCGTGGTGGCAGTGGTCTCTCTAGACCGTGGTGGCAGTGGTCTCTCTAGACCGTGGTGGCAGTGGTCTCTCTAGACCGTGGTGGCAGTGGTCTCTCTCGTCTTGCGTGCCGTTCCCCCTTAACAAGGGAATGCACGGACCTCACAGGAGCCAGGGTGTAGATTATTTCCCAGATCCTAACCCTGGTTCCATGGGCTGTGCTTTCATTTGGCAGAAAAGAGAGATTACTTAATTTAACTTACTTTGAAATGACTTCTTACAAATGTTGCCTCATTCAGCATAACACAGTCTATTGAATGAATCACATGCCGTTGCAAGTAGCTGTCTTACTTGAGGGAAAACATCAGATTTATAGTCAAAATGTTACAATTCAGATGCCAGAGTGGGGAACGGTTCACTAGCCAAGGGTCACGCTGATGTAAGGAGTGACTGACAGGGCAGCTCGCAATAACAATCAGACCACAGCAGAGGAGGGGTCCCAGAGCGGTCCGCTGGTCAGCTTGCCTTACAGAATGGCTGGGGAAGGGGGGTTGGAGAGAGGTCTGACACACAGGACAGGGGAGTGGGAAGAGACAGAAGCAGGGATAACTGAATGAAGGATGAACACAGTAGATGTACAATACACTTGATGATAGGTGCACCCTATCACATAACGGTTAAAAACGTTTTTCATTCGCTAGTATATAGAAGGAATGTGGGACAACACAATAAGACTTTGTGTAAAACGTTAGCTGATTTTATTCTTATTGAAATATAGCATCGCTGGACCCGACTTTAAGAGTTCCAGCCACCACTGCCAGCCACTGCCAGCGATAGGCGACGCCAGAGTCCTTTGATTTTATCAGCCACACGCTTTTAGAAGGCACATGTGGCAGGCGCGTGCTCGCCTAGGGCGACGTCGCCATCGCCCTGCCAGGTACTGTAAATCCGCCTTTATACCACAGGATCGATATCTCTAATATTGACGATGGTGTCGCTTTCCATATCCTTAGTGCCTTTAAACTCCACTACACCCTCGGCACCTCCCACTGCACCACCCACCCACGATACCTCCTTGCCTCTCCTCCTGTGCTGCCGTCTCCTCTTGCTCTGTTTAAGATGCCAACCACCCACACAGCTTCTGCAGGGGTTCGAGAGGCCACCAGGCGTCCCCAGAGACGTCCGAAGATCAGAGCGGCTTCCTCCGATCTGGCCCTCTCTACTCGCCCTACTCTTCAGCCTGCCGTCTCCCTGGACGAACGTCTGGTGGCTGCGTCTGGTGGTTGCGGTGGCCGACAGGATGCCTCCCACACGCAGAACATATGCAGGGGTTCGAGAGGCCACCGGTCGACTACAGGGACGTGGGGAGGGGTTGGGAGGGGTGGGGAGGGGTGGGGAGTGGGGAGAGAAACGGGCAAACGGGAGCGTGTGGAGAGGGGGCCATGACAGACATCCTGCTCACCATAAATTACCATCTTCACAAACATATACACATCCATATACACATTCGTATATCCATACATAAACACATACACACGCACATGCACGTACGCACACACACACACACACACACACACACACACACACACATACTCCACCCCCCACCCACCCCCGTATAAAATCTTCCTCTCATAGGGGTGACTGATTTAATGCTGTAACAGGCATACAAGATCTCGCTCTCACTGAGACCCACATTCACTCGTCCCCCACCCCCCACCCCCCCACCCCACCCCCCCACCCCCACCCCCACCCTCACAGAGGTACTGCCATTCCCAACTGCACCAGACTACACAAATCAGAGTGCGCGACTGCACGCACTCATACCACACACACACACAAACACCCACACTCTCATGCACAAGCAGGTACACGCATAGACCCCCGCGTGCCCACACACACACACGTGCACAGCACCGAGATACACACTCCCACGCACGCAGAATACACCAGCCATCCGGATTCTGCCTGAAGGGTCACATGCACCTGCAAATGTCACGCCCAAGGTAGACTACTCTGCCTGGTGCCGATGGTCTGGCTGGTCAACCCACCATAACATGATTATACAAGAGAAGGGATACAAAATACAAAATATTTATAACAAGACAAATTACGAAACAAAAACCCGTATATACACACACAGATCCAGAAATACCATCAGTCTGGCTAGCCTCATTTCTATTCCTTAACAAAACATACCCCAAGTTCTTTATGAAGAAATATTTAACAATTTAACACATCAAGTGCCAGGGTGGTTCCAGGACAGTTCTCAGAGATTTTCGAACTCAAAAAGAAAGGGAGATGTTTAGGAATGCCTTCCCTATGGTCTAAGAGAGACAACTGTGTATTGTATATATCATTGTGATTACCGCTTACTTCCCTTGTTTTGTACATCCGGGTCAGCCTTGAACTCGGCGCGTGGACGACATGATTTGCCATGTAAGTTGCCCAACCGTTTGATCATTAAAAAGATTTCTGAAACACCGCGATGTGTCAATCGTGCCTGAGGGAACACACGACCATCCTGAACAGAAGGAAAGTTGCGATCGCTCATGCATGCCCTATGTTGGGACGAACTTCCCATACATAAATTTCCGGACGATTTTATGTATGGGCATGCTTTATGAATGCTCATGTTGATCTCTAAAGCCAACATAATGATGCAAGTAAAAGGTAAAGATAAAGGTGTGGTTTTTTATAGCGACTTACACCCTTTGTCTGGGTCTCAAACCGCTTACACTTTACCCCCTGATCACTGGGCAGCTTCATCAATCCTCACTGGTACCTCACAACAAACATAGTGACATACATTTAAGACGCACACAGTCAGGTACCAGCACCAACTCCGCTCCCTGGGGAGTATTCCAACCCGATGCTGGCGCTTGGCCGCATACAAGGGTTAATAGTAGTGCTGTTGGTCAAAGGTGGGTGTTTCTCCTTCTGCTTGCACATCAGAAGATAATGTTTTTCAAAGGTGTGGGCTGCATCGTCTCAAAATTACTTTTTCTCTGGACCTGCAGTGATTTCTTGCCCAAGTGGGGAATCACAGTCTTTGTTGTGTCTTCATCAATGTTTCTGTATGTTGTTGGAAAACCACCGTTGAGTATGTCCGTATAAGGTCCGCAAGTAAAAGTGAACCGTCTTTTTTATCAGTATCGTGAAGAATGTAGTGTTCTCACAACAGCTTTCGCTGTGCGCTAGTGTAATCATTTTTCGAAATTCGTTGGCACTGTGATGAAGACCTTCTTTGTCTTCGAAGACAAGTTTGATAAAAGTGATAAACTGTTCGTTTGTCCACATATTATCTCATGCATAGAATGTACCCCTCTTTTGCTCATCGATGTAGTCTGTACAAGTATCGTTTCTACAACTACTACCACTCTGCACATTATAAAAAGCACCACCACACGTTGACGTCTCGATGCGCCTTTCGAAGCCTAGTACAACATCAGACTAATTCATCTGCATGTTTGTGTGAGGTCATTGTGGCTACTGCAGCAGAGAAAACAACGGAGCTTTCTCCAAAGCATGCGACAAATGTTGTCATATGTTGACAGTTTTCTATACTTTTCGCCGCCCTTGTATGCACATATAGTCGTGTTTCACAGAATAAAGGCTTTTCATTACGAATGCCTCTTACAATCGTACTTTAATCTTAAGTTACAATGTCTAGTTATTGCGACATTTCACGTCGTTCTGCTTCAGTCCATTGCTACTTCCAAAGCCTTTATCAGAAAAAATCGCGTTTCTCTTACATTTCCTTTTCATGGCATATACTCCCATTTTCGTTCAATAGCACGCGATAAGTACCGCATGATACTCATTGTAACAAAAGTTATATACAAGTGGTAACCGTGACAGTCATAATATGCCCCCCAAAAATCATATTGGAGAGACTTTTATTATCGTAGAAGCACTCTGTATAGTCGATCATGTGTTCAATTGGTGTGTCAAGCACAAACGAAATGAAGTCTCCCAGGCGCTCTATTTGTGTCATGACAACAGGCCCGCCTTTTGAGAACATGTCCTGACTCCCAATGTCACATCAATGACGTGGGTTATTCCTTATCTCCTCTTCATGTCATAAAGTTTTTGCCACGTTTCACCTGCATATTTATCACAATAGTATATATATAGATGAATACACACACACACACACACAGACACACACACACACACACACACACACACACACACACACACACACACACATACACACACACGCACACACGACGCGATTCGAAAACGTAAGGCACTCCGACCTCCACGACGCGGACGTTCGTTATTTCTTCCTGTAATAAGCTGAGCAAAGAAGTCCTAATTGTCCTTGCCAACTATTGAATGAACGTGTTTGTCGATCATTCACACACACACACACACACACACACACACACACACACACACACACACACACACACACACACACACACACACACAAACTCCTTTCACATGTCTCGTTGTACTTGAAGCACGTGGACAAAGTTTCCTATGTTGTTTCCAAAACAGCTGAAGCAGAAAAACTAGCATGAAAACAATTGATAGAAACTGCCACCACAAAACTTCATAATTGTTTTCCCCATTAATTTATTTGGTTAGAAAACAACGATACTTGGAATGTCAATGTAAGGAAAAAACTCATTTTCCCCGTGAAAATATTCGTTCAAAGTTTTGAGAAAATCCTTCTCGGCTCTGTAGACAAAGATAAAAGATCGACTTACGATGTTTTTGGTAAATGTAATCATAGTTTGTTTGTTTTTTAAACAAGAATTTCTCAACAGTAATAATAGCCAAAAGCTATGCACAGAAATGGTTTGAAGTAAAACTTGTTTTGGAAGCCCCTTTCTATAAAACAGACAATGGAGTATTTTGTCTGCATTTACTGTCTTCCTGACACACATCGGAAAGTAATATAAAGAATCTTGAGTGACAGCCACCAAATCCGTTTCCGCACATTATGATCAAGTATTATTTGGAAAACACACAACGTCTTCAGTAAATAAGACATCCACATGCTCACCACCTCACCACCCTAACATTCCCACCTTCATACACCAAGCTCCACCTTCTCACTCCCACAAGTATTCCATCTCGAGACACCTCTTAAGAGAATGACATGTATACACTGTTTTTTCGTGCTCGTGTTTTGCTCAGACAGCCTGCATAGCGTGGTGATACATGTACCTGGCACAGCACGGGATGAAAACAAAGTAATTGCAGATCGCAGCAGTATAATGCGCTGCAAATGTTCATGTGCTCATTAAATGGAAAAATTGTCTGTCCAGTCGATTAGAAAAATAACTGTTTATCCAATATGCTTGATCCGGAAAGCCATGCCTTTTAACGTGTTCGTGTCAAAAAATAGTTATCCCCAAGAACCAGATTTATTCGCTTTTTTGTTTGTTTGTTCGTTTGTATCTCTGTCGCTCCTCAATGGAGAAAAATCAAGCATGATTACAGCAAAAAGGGTCACTGACAGCAACAGCAGCAGCGAACAAACACATACACAGTCTGATGGTTCTGCTTATTCCTTCTTAATGAAGGACTCCGAGAACAACATACAGCCAGAGCCACTTAATGCGACCCCTCGACAACTGGACCCCCTGGCTGCCGGGCTGTCGGTGCCTGCTCCAGTAGGCCAGCCAGGGGCAACCCCAAGCTGCCAGTCTCGCCACCAGAACACACGATGAGAACAGTGCATTCCCAGATGTCTTCATCGCATGTATGGGGAATTGCATATGGCAGTTGCCGCTTTGTATCCCTCTCTTCAGCTTGGACTAGTGGTAATGGAGCTTTCGTGTCTTATGAACACAACCGTCTGGTCTGAAAAACTATGAGAATTTTCCTGACGAGCAAACAATTCCCCTAAAAACAAAGTGGTGAGGGCAAGCATTCGGTTCGGGCTTTGGTCTTGAAGTGGGCACAGATATCACAGACATCGTAGCCGCTTTCCATACTTTTATCTTCCCAAGTGTACAGAGGGGGTCAGTCGGTCCGAGGCCATGACGATAGCGGCCTTGGCTGACCTGAGCCTGTGGTGGCAGTCATCCCCATCCCCTTCTGTATACAAAGCAAGTGCGGACGCGAAAGTAAACAGGCCAGGAACTAGTCCCAGCTCGTCCAATCTGGGATGAAACTTTTGCTTCCTCGTATCTATACAGTGACTTATGTCTCGCTAAGTACATCTTTAGCAAATTTGAAGATGCTTAGAGAAATTCAATGTAACACACGCTGATACAATCAGAGCTAAGTTTGATTTAAAGATAAATAGGCATTTATGCATCGTATATGCAGTTCCCTGACCAGATCTGAGAGATGGCTAGATATCCAGTCTCATGCTAGATGTCCAGTCTCATGCTAGATGTCCAGTCTCATGCTAGATGTCCAGTCTCATGCTAGATGTCCAGTCTCATGCTAGATGTCCAGTCTCATGCTAGATGTCCAGTGTCATGCTAGATGTCCAGTCTCATGCTAGATGTCCAGTCTCATGCTAGATGTCCAGTCTCATGCTAGATGTCCAGTCTCATGCTGGATGTCCTATCTCATGCTAGAAGTTCAATCTCATGCTAGAAGTTCAATCTCATGCTAGATGTCCAGTCTGATTCTAGATGTCCAATTTCATGCTAGATGTCCAGTCTCATATAAGATGTCCAGTCTTATTCTAGTTGTCCAGTCTGATTCTAGATGTCTAGTCTCATGCTAGATGTCCAGTCTCATGTTAGATGTTCAGCCTCATGCTAGATGTCCAGTCTCATGCTGGATGTCCAGTCTGATGCTAAATGTCCAGTGTCATGCTAGATGTCCAGTCTCATGCTAGATGTCCAGTCTCAAGCTAGATGTCCAGTTTCTCCAGTGACGAACTAAACCGACGCAGGAAGCAGGAAGGGCAAGGCAGGCACTCTCAAGGTCACTCGAGGTACGGGTTCCCTCCCTTGTTCCATTGTCCTCTGGAAAAAATTACGAGAAAAAAAGAAAGAAAGAGTTGTCCCAATGTAACTTTCTTTTCGGTGTAGGTGAATAGATATATAACTTTTACAATGGTGGTCACGTACTTGTGTACTTATAATTAATAGATGTTACTAGGGGTGCTTATGTGCAATTTTCTATTCAGATTCTCTTGAACAAAAAACATATAAACTCTTCCTGCTGCGATTTTTTTCAAACATTTCAGCCAACTCAGTTTTTTCTGTTTCTAAATCAAAGTATTCATCATTCTAATTGAATGAAATAGTTTTAATTCTTAAAAATATGTTTCAAAAAGAAGGCTATACACAATACTTTGCTCGCAAGCAAAATGGATGGTTACGGAGACTTGCCCTGCGTTGGGTTGCACTCTGCTTCATCTCTGCTACAATGTAGCAGGCTCAGGATTTTCGATTGGTCGGTTTCTTTAATTACTTAAAAGCACGTTACAATTAAAAGTAAAGGGTTTTGGTGGCCTTCTTTGGATACATGAATCCCTAAAATGATTTCACATTCACTTATATATCTCTTGATCGAATAGACAACTTCATAAAAGCATTAGGGTCGAAAATCCATTATTTACAAAAGGGAGATAACCATCACCAGTCATAGAGGAAGGTCAAGGAAATACGAAAATGTGCGTCGTCTGCTACCTCGTTACACGCATGGGTATAAATGTCGACGTTCACTACAGACATCAAACCAAGACAGACAATCCACTCTGCCATGGTAATGAGAGCACGAAAGCATTCATTTCTTCGAAATTTGAAAGCAATTGGCACGTTTGCCACTTCCATGGTATGTAAACTCCATGGTTCGAAGCATGTTTACTGTGTCCGTGTAGTGATTTCCAATTAGTTCTGTTTAGCATGAGCCAATCAAATGCGGCTACGGGTTCTGTAGTTTCATTGTTTCTAGGCACAGCAAGTGGCGCAGTCTAGTGTGAAACAGTTAGAGCGCCTTCTGAGATACTCTAGCTGCTGCGCGACCTTGACAGGAAGTTGACCTCTGCCACTGGGTGAAACGTCCCCAAAGATTGCGTATGAATGATTTTCGACCCTAACGCTTTTATTAAGTCGTCTATTCGATCAAGAGGGATACATTTGAGTGTGAAATAATTTTGTGTTTTCGTGTATTCAAAGAGGGCCTCCAAAACCCTATACTTTTAATGATAATGTGCTTTTAAAGTTATTAAACAAACCAACCAATCAAAACTCTTGAGGCTGCTCACATAGCAGAGATGAAGCAGAGTGCCACGGAACGCAGGATTGATTACAGCGCAAACTTGTGCAAGTCTCGCGGGTTTCGAGGGGAACTGGGTCCCCAGAGGTCCGTGCTATGATTTAAGGCAAGTTTCCTTTCAAGTCGCCGTCCCCCACCCCCCCCCCCCCCCCCCCCCGCCCCCTCCCAACATTAAAATCGTCCCTAGTTCCAAACGGCGAAAATCAAGCCGGGATGTCAAGGCACCGTGGAGCACAATAGCAGTCATGACGCACTGACGTGATTGGCGGTTTCTCGGGATTTGGGCGGCCCGTTTGTTGCTACGCATGGATTGGGGTCAGCCTTTCAGGGTCGTTAGATTGGGGTCAGCCTTCCAGGGTCGTTAGATTGGGGTCAGCCTTCCAGGGTCGTTAGATTGGGGTCAGCCTTCCAGGGTCGTTAGATTGGGGTTAGCCTTCCAGGGTCTTTAGATTGGGGTCAGCCTTCCAGGGTCGTTTGATTGAGGTCAGCCTTCCAGAGCCATTAGATTGGGGTCAGCCTTCCAGGGTCGTTAGATTGGGGTCAGCCTTCCAGGAACGTTAGATTGGGGTCAGCCTTCCAGGGTCGTTTGATTGAGGTCAGCCTTCCAGAGCCATTAGATTGGGGTCAGCCTTTGAGGGTCGTTAGATTAAGGTCACCCTTCCAGGGTTGTCAGATTATGGTCAGCCTTCCAGGGTTGTCAGAACGCTTGGCTGGATGTGAATAAATCTTGCCCTGACCCAATGCCCTCCGGATGCCTCTAGAGCTGCTTGGGGCCGCTCCTGACTGAGCTACTGGAGCAGGCCCCAAAAGCTCTTCAGAAAGGGGCTCCAGGTGACGGAGAAGGCGCCATGCTGCAGCTGCATGTCACATTGGACGTTGCCAGGTAGGAGGCACCCTGAGATTTTCAGTATATTCAGCAAGAGGAATGTCAGAATGAACGTACAGTAGTTATGCAGGGAATCAGCGGAGGTGACAGGTCTCGATCCGACCCCGGGAGTAACCGAGTCACGATTGTTTAATAAATTAATACCGCACCATATTTGCATCTCAACATGTAAACACACACACACACCCTTCCTCCTGCTCCCAACCACGGGTACGTTGCTTACGCTAGAAACCTTGCAAGATCTTGCAAGAAATGGTCTGGTGTCAACATGTATTATACATTATGAAAGCAGGTGTAAAGGCAATCGAATGTTTGACACATGTTGAAACCGGCCTATCATTTGCCAGCGAGGTAGGCTAAGCAACGCACCCCTCCCCTTTGTGCCTCAACCACCACACTTTGTGCCTTGCCCTTCTCCCTTTCCTCAACCACCACACTTTGTGCCTTCCCCTTCTCACTTTCCTCAACCACCACACTTTGTGCCTTCCCCTTCTCACTTTCCTCAACCACCACACTTTGTGCCTTCCCCTTCTCACTTTCCTCAACCACCACACTTTGTGCCTTCCCCTTCTCACTTTCCTCAACCACCACACTTTGTGCCTTCCCCTTCTCACTTTCCTCAACCACCACACTTTGTGCCTTCCCCTTCTCACTTTCCTCAACCACCACACTTTGTGCCTTCCCTTCTCACTTTCCTCAACCACCACACTTTGTGCCTTCCCCTTCTCACTTTCCTCAACCACCACACTTTGTGCCTTCCCCTTCTCACTTTCCTCAACCACCACACTTTGTGCCTTCCCCTTCTCACTTTCCTCAACCACCACACTTTGTGCCTTCCCCTTCTCACTTTCCTCAACCACCACACTTTGTGCCTTCCCCTTCTCACTTTCCTCAACCACCACACTTTGTGCCTTCCCTTCTCACTTTCCTCAACCACCACACTTTGTGCCTTCCCCTTCTCACTTTCCTCAACCACCACACTTTGTGCCTTCCCCTTCTCACTTTCCTCAACCACCACACTTTGTGCCTTCCCCTTCTCACTTTCCCCAACCACCACACTTTGTGCCTTCCCCTTCTCACTTTCCTCAACCACCACACTTTGTGCCTTCCCCTTCTCACTTTCCTCAACCACCACACTTTGTGCCTTCCCCTTCTCACTTTCCCCAACCACCACACTTTGTGCCTTCCCCTTCTCACTTTCCTCAACCACCACACTTTGTGCCTTCCCCTTCTCACTTTCCCCAACCACCACACTTTGTGCCTTCCCCTTCTCACTTTCCCCAACCACCACACTTTGTGCCTTCCCCTTCTCACTTTCCTCAACCACCACACTTTGTGCCTTTCCCTTCTCACTTTCCTCAACCACCACACTTTGTGCCTTCCCCTTTCTCACTTTCCCCAACCACCACACTTTGTGCCTTCCCCTTCTCACTTTCCTCAACCACCACACTTTGTGCCTTCCCCTTCTCACTTTCCTTAACCACCACACTTTGTGCCTTTCCCTTCTCACTTTCCTCAACCACCACACTTTGTGCCTTCCCCTTTCTCACTTTCCTCAACCACCACACTTTGTGCCTTCCTCTTCTCACTTTCCTCAACCACCACACTTTGTGCCTTCCCCTTCTCACTTTCCTTAACCACCACACTTTGTGCCTTCCTATTCTCACTTTCCCCAACCACCACACTTTGTGCCTTCCCTTTCTCACTTTCCCCAACCACCACACTTTGTGCCTTCCCTTTCTCACTTTCCTCAACCACCACACTTTGTGCCTTCCCCTTCTCACTTTCCTCAACCACCACACTTTGTGCCTTCCCCTTTCTCACTTTCCCCAACCACCACACTTTGTGCCTTCCCCTTCTCACTTTCCTCAACCACCACACTTTGTGCCTTCCCCTTCTCACTTTCCTTAACCACCACACTTTGTGCCTTGCCCTTCTCACTTTCCTCAACCACCACACTTTGTGCCTTCCCTTTCTCACTTTCCCCAACCACCACACTTTGTGCCTTCCCCTTCTCACTTTCCTTAACCACCACACTTTGTGCCTTCCCCTTCTCACTTTCCCCAACCACCACACTTTGTGCCTTCCCCTTCTCACTTTCCTCAACCACCACACTTTGTGCCTTCCTCTTCTCACTTTCCTCAACCACCACACTTTGTGCCTTCCCCTTCTCACTTTCCTCAACCAGCCACACTTTGTGCCTTCCCCTTCTCACTTTCCTCAACCACCACACTTTGTGCCTTCCCCTTCTCACTTTCCTCAACCACCACACTTTGTGCCTTCCCCTTCTCACTTTCCTCAACCACCACACTTTGTGCCTTCCCCTTCTCACTTTCCTCAACCACCACACTTTGTGCCTTCCCCTTCTCACTTTCCTTAACCACCACACTTGGTGCCTTCCTCTTCTCACTTTCCTCAACCACCACACTTTGTGCCTTCCTCTTCTCACTTTCCTTAACCACCACACTTTGTGCCTTCCCCTTCTCACTTTCCTTAACCACCACACTTTGTGCCTTCCCCTTCTCACTTTCCTCAACCAGCACACTTTGTGCCTTCCCCTTCTCACTTTCCTCAACCAGCACACTTTGTGCCTTCCCCTTCTCACTTTCCTCAACCACCACACTTTGTGCCTTCCCCTTCTCACTTTCCTCAACCACCACACTTTGTGCCTTCCCCTTCTCACTTTCCTTAACCACCACACTTTGTGCCAACCTCTTCTCTTTTTCCTCACCCACCACACTTTGTGCCTTCCCCTTTTCACTTTCCTCAACCACCACACTTTGTGCCTTGCCCTTCTCACTTTCCTTAACCACCACACTTTGTGCCATCCTCTTCTCACTTTCCTCAACCACCACACTTTGTGCCTTACCCTTCTCACTTTCCTTAACCACCACATTTTGTGCCTTCCCCTTCTCACTTTCCTCAACCACCACACTTTGTGCCTTCCTCTTCTCACTTTCCTTAACCACCACACTTTGTGCCTTCCCCTTCTCACTTTCCTTAACCACCACACTTTGTGCCTTCCCCTTCTCACTTTCCTTAACCACCACACTTTGTGCCTTCCTCTTCTCACTTTCCTTAACCACCACACTTTGTGCCTTCCCCTTCTCACTTTCCTTAACCACCACACTTTGTGCCTTCCCCTTCTCACTGTTCTCAACCACCACACTTTGTGCCTTCCCCTTCTCACTTTCCTTAACCACCACACTTTGTGCCTTCCTCTTCTCACTTTCCTCAACCACCACACTTTGTGCCTTCCTCTTCTCACTTTCCTCAACCACCACACTTTGTGCCTTCCTCTTCTCACTTTCCTCAACCACCACACTTTGTGCCTTCCCCTTCTCACTTTCCTTAACCACCACACTTTGTGCCTTCCTCTTCTCACTTTCCTCAACCATCACACTTTGTGCCTTCCCCTTCTCACTTTCCTCAACCACCACACTTTGTGCCTTCCCCTTCTCACTTTCCTCAATCACCACACTTTGTGCCTTCCCCTTCTCACTTTCCTTAACCACCGCACTTTGTGCCTTCCCCTTCTCACTTCCCTTAACCACCACACTTTGTGCCTTCCCCTTCTCACTTTCCTCAACCACCGCACTTTGTGCCTTCCCCTTCTCACTTTCCTCAACCACCACACTTTGTGCCTTCCCCTTCTCACTTTCCTTAACCACCACACTTTGTGCCTTCCCCTTCTCACTTTCCTTAACCACCACACGTTGTGCCTTTCCCTTCTCACTTTCCTCAACCACCACACTTTGTGCCTTCCCCTTCTCACTTTCCTTAACCACACACTTTGTGCCTTCCCCTTCTCACTTTCCTCAACCACCACACTTTGTGCCTTCCCCTTCTCACTTTCCTCAACCACCACACTTTGTGCCTTGCCCTTCTCACTTTCCTTAACCACCACACTTTGTGCCATCCTCTTCTCACTTTCCTCAACCACCATACTTTGTGCCTTCCCCTTCTCACTTTCCTCAACCACACACTTTGTGCCTTCCTCTTCTCACTTTCCTTAACCACCATACTTTGTGCCTTCCCCTTCTCACTTTCCTTAACCACCACACTTCGTGCCTTCCCCTTCTCACTTTCCTCAACCACCACACTTTGTGCCTTCCCCTTCTCACTTTCCTCAACCACCACACTTTGTGCCTTCCCCTTCTCACTTTCCTCAACCACCACACTTTGTGCCTTCCCCTTCTCACTTTCCTCAACCACCACACTTTGTGCCTTGCCCTTCTCACTTTCCTCAACCACCACACTTTGTGCCTTCCCCTTCTCACTTTCCTTAACCACCACACTTTGTGCCTTCCCCTTTCTCACTTTCCCCAACCACCACACTTTGTGCCTTCCCCTTCTCACTTTCCTCAACCACCACACTTTGTGCCTTCCCCTTCTCACTTTCCTTAACCACCACACTTTGTGCCTTCCCCTTTCTCACTTTCCCCAACCACCACACTTTGTGCCTTCCCCTTCTCACTTTCCTCAACCACCACACTTTGTGCCGTCCCCTTCTCACTTTCCTTAACCACCACACTTTGTGCCTTCCCCTTTCTCACTTTCCCCAACCACCACACTTTGTGCCTTCCCCTTCTCACTTTCCTCAACCACCACACTTTGTGCCTTCCCCTTCTCACTTTCCTCAACCACCACACTTTGTGCCTTCCCCTTCTCACTTTCCTCAACCACCACACATTGTGCCTTCCCCTTCTCACTTTCCTCAACCACCACACTTTGTGCCTTCCCCTTTCTCAATTTCCCCAACCACCACACTTTGTGTCTTCCCCTTCTCACTTTCCTTAACCACCACACTTTGTGCCTTCCCCTTCTCACTTTCCTCAATCACCACACTTTGTGCCTTCCCCTTTCTCACTTTCCCCAACCACCACACTTCCGATCTTTTCAATCCTAACCTTCTTCCCTTCTTTCATTAATCTTCCCCCTCCTCCCTCATCTGCCCTCCCTCCACACACACACCCCAACCCTTGCCGCAGCCTCCTTACAAGCCTCGTTTCACCCTTCCCTGTATCTCCTCCTCCCTGTCCCTGTTTCTTACCCCGAATGAAATCCTCTTTCTGGTATTGTATCATCACAAACAACCCTTTTTTCCCCTTTCCTTGCTCGAGTTGCTGGTCTGAGATGAGGTCATAGAAAGATCATCATCATCATTTCATCATCATCATCATCATTTTCATCATCATCATCATTATTATCATCATCGTCATCATCATCATCATCATCATCATCATCATCATCATCATCATCATCATCATCATCATCATCATCATCATCATCATCATCATCATCATCATTATCATCGTCATCGTCATCATCGTCATCGTCGTCGTCGTCATCGTCGTCGTCGTTGTCGTCGTCGTTGTCGTCGTCGTCGTCATCATCATCGTCGTCGTCGTCAGTAGCAGCCGCAGCCGCAGCAGCAACAACAACAGCAGCAGCAACACTAGCATCAGCAGCAGCTACATCACTTGTACAGCGCAGGTTCCGACATCCTCTTAGTCGTTTGCTGCGCTCATATATCAGGAGTCATTTGTACCATTTGGTGAAGAGTTGCGTTGTTAGACCTCGATAAACGGATCTAGCTTTGGGCATGACCGCAGTTTATCATGTACGGCATTCCAGACAAGGGGCTCAGCACAGGAAAATGCCTTCTGTTTAAATCTGTACTGGGCTGTTCTCTGCTGCTTCAGCAGGAAAATTGAAGCACTCGGTAGAGATCTGGTAAGCCTATACTGTGGCGCAAATTGTTGGAGATTTCCCGGGGTCAAACCAGTAATTTGTAGGTCATTACGGCCAGTTTAAATGGACTCTCTTCTGCACGTTAGTGAAATGCTCTCGAATAGTAGTGTAGGAGGGCGAGAGATGCGGAGACTGGGTGTAAAGAATGCGTGGAGTTGCTTGAGCGGACGTTACGTAATCAGTTTTGTGACGAGGGATTGTGACGAAGAAAGAGAGAGAGAAATGGATGTGAGATTTTTTTGACGGCGGAATGGGCCTAGCGGTTGACGGAAAAGGAAGCATTCGCAGATTCTCTGAGGCCTCTGTTCAACTGATTTCCGGATGCCAACGTGATGGAGGACGTGGGCTGCCACATGAAGCATGCAGGTAGATCTGAAATTAGAATTCACGTTGGGGTTTAGCCGTTTGGGAATCTCCATAAGGCAAGAGTGTCCTTTCTTTTATTTCGTTGTGCGAGCTAGAATAAACATGTACCCTTCACCAAAAGGAACCCGGTTTTGTCCTGCTACACTGGAGTAGAGAGAATACACCTTTCTTTCTATAGCTCCAGGCCTGCGCCTGCAAGAGTGTCAATAATTCCACTACCACTCACCACTCGGACCACTCTTCTACAAACTGGTGTCAGAAGTGGGATTCGCGCGTCAAAGCAGGAACAACCCCCTACTTCAATTGGCGCTGCTGAGCAGGGTGAGACATCGTGCTCTTTCCAGAACTTTTCTGAATACAATATGATTTGCTAAGGCACTTGCCCGCTCTTACTCATCACGTTCACCCCTCATCTCCCTGTGACACGTGAACTTGGGCAACAGCTGCCCTGTCTCACCACCCCTCACCATGTCCGGACGATCCCGTGGGTCCCGCCGCTCTCGTACAGCCATCGCCACCAGTACAGCCACCGCCACCCCCCGCTCTCGTACAGTCACCGCCACCCCCGAGGAGGCAAATTCCAGCAGAGGAGCATCACCCCATTCCCAGCAGATGTGGGTCAACCCAACACCACCCGTCCTGCCCCGTTTCAATGGCGACGACCCAGTGGACAGTTTCGTCATGGAGGCAAGGCGCACCTTACAAGCCTACCGATTCAAGAACCCCGTTGCTACAGAATTCATCTTTAGATTTCTAGATGGACCAGCCAGGACGGAGGTGCTTAACAGGAAGCCCACATCCCCTGAAAGCATCTTTGAAATTCTGGAGGAAGTGTTTGGTGACCACCGCGACCTTCAAAGTCTCCTCCACTTCTTCCATTCGAGGCGTCAGGGGATCGGAGAGGGGATCCTGGAATACAGCCACGCTCTGCTTGCCCTGGCTACCCGTGCAAGACAACTGGATCCGGGAGTGCTGAGCGACAATATGCTCCGATATAAATTTGTGAATGGGCTTCAGCCTCCATCCCTGCGGAAGGACATAAAGAAATTCGTCCGTGACAACCCAGGGTGTGACGCACTCAAGGCCAGATTGGAAGCCATGCACTGGATGCGGGAGGACGACAACGCTCTCTTTCAAGAGACAGTTAGGGCAGTCCCCATTGAAGTGAAGACTCTCAGAAGGCAACTTGCTGAGGTCTCCGCCGAACTGCGGGAGATAAAAGGCAGACTCAAAGGGGATGGACCCAAACAAAGTGGCCGGGACATCATCTGCCACTACTGCAGGAAACCCGGTCACTTCAAAAGGGACTGCAGGAAGAGGATCAACACAGAGAGGAGAGCGGTCATCCATCAGCGCCCAGAGGTCCCGCTCCCCAGCCAAGCTCGCCCCCAGCAGGCTGTCTCGTCTTACAACTATGGGCAGTCCCCTTTCCAGGTGAATGTGCCACAGCCAGCGTCTTCAGCTTCATGGGGAAGAATGCCGCCAGAATTCCACTTCATCCTCTCCATGGCAGATCAGTCAGTATCTCAGGCACCTCAGGGAAACTAAATACCCCCGTCGTCAGAGCCCAG
>JAWQFJ010026274.1:0-21554 GCA_034096865.1 Theodoxus fluviatilis | reverse complement strand
TGTAGTGTGGACTTGCTATTGCACAGAGGTAGTGTGTAGTTGCTACTGTAGAGTGGTAATGTGGACCTGCTAATGTAGAGTGGTAGTGTGGACTTGCTACTGTGGAGTGGTAGTGTGAACTTGCTACTGTAGAGTGGCAGTGTGGACTTGCCACTGTAGAGTGGCAGTGTGGACTTGCTACTGTAGTGTGTTAATGTGGACGTGCTACTGTACAGTGGTAGTGTGGCCTTGCCACTGTAGAGTGGTAAAGTTGATTTGCTACTGTAACAGTGGTAGTGTGGACTTGCTATAATTCTGTGTTAATGTGGACGTGCTACTGTAGAGTTGTAGTGTGGACTCGCTATTGCACAGAGGTAGTGTGGACTTGCTATTGCACAGAGGTAGTGTGGACTTGCTAATGTAGAGTGGTAGTGTGGACTTGCCACTGTAGAGTAATAGTGTGGACTTGCTACTGTGGAGTGGTAGTGTGGACTTGCTATAACTCTGTGTTAATGTGGACGTGCTACTGTAGAGTTGTAGTGTGGACTTGCTATTGCACAGAGGTAGTGTGGACGTGCTAATGTAGAGTGGTAGTGTGGACTCGCTATTGCACAGAGGTAGTGTGGACTTGCTAATGTAGAGTTGTAGTGTGGACTCGCTATTGCACAGAGGTAGTGTGGACTTGCTATTGCACAGAGGTAGTGTGGACTTGCTATTGCACAGAGGTAGTGTGGACTTGCTATTGCACAGAGGTAGTGTGTATTGACTACTGTAGAGTGGTAATGCGGACTTGCTACTGTAGTGTGGTAATCACTTCACTTCACTTGTCCCGTAGTCTGGACGACCGTTGAGGAATCACAGATGATCTGGCAACCAGCTCTCTCCATTTCTCTCGCCTCTCGGACTGTCTCAAGGCTTCGTTGAGCCTCATCCCTGTCCATTCTGAGACGTTGTCCTCCCATCTTTTTTTTTGTCTGCCTCTCCTCCTCCCTCCTTTTACTGTGCCTTGCAGCACAGTCTTGGCAAGCCCTGACGATCGTGAGACGTGCCCATACCACTTTAGTTTGCGTCTTTTCACAGTGGTCAGTAGTTCTTCATGGGGCCCGATGGCTTGCCTGATTCTGTTTCGGACTTCCTCGTTTGTGATGCGGTCCTTGTAGGAGATGCCGAGGAGTCGTCGAAAGCATCTCATTTCCATGGCCTGTATCCTTGTCTGCAAGTCAGCTGTAAGTGTCCATGACTCACAGGCATACAGAAATATGAACATGACCAGGGCGCGCATCAGTCTGATCTTTGAGCTGAGGACTATGTTCCTGTCCTTCCAGATGGTCTTGAGTTTTGTAAGTGCTGCTGTGGTCTGGGCAATTCTGGCGAATATTTCAGGTTTGGATCTTGCATCCGTGACAGTTGCTCCCAGGTATTTGAAGCTGTTGACGGTTTCCAGTTTCTCGCCACAGACCTTGATGTCAGTGCTGATGCCGTTGGTGTTGTTGGTCATCAGTTTGGTCTTCTCTGCACTAATCTGCATGCCAAAGTTTGTGGAGGTTGTGTCTAAGCGCTCCACTAAGTTCTCCAGCTCCTTTTCACTTCCGGCCAGGCCATCTATGTCGTCAGCAAAACGTAAGTTTGTGATTGTTCTGCCGCCAATGCTGACTGTCCCCTCGTGGTCTTTTAGGGCGTCAGTCATTATTCTTTCCAGGAAGATGTTGAAGAGGGTGGGAGAGAGCAAACAGCCTTGTCTCACTCCGACTGTGGTTCTGAACCAGTCCCCAATGCTGCTGTTGAAGTATACGGCACTTGTGGCATTGTCATACAGGTGTTCTATGACTCTGATCAGGTTGGCGTTGATGTTGTACAGCCTCATGGTAGCCCACAGTGCTGCATGCCATACCCTGTCGAAAGCCTTCTTAGTCCACTAAGACGTGGTAGGGGTCCTGTTGGTGTTGTAGGTACCTCTCGCACAGTATCCTGAGATTGAAGATCTGCTCTGAAGTGTGGTAATATGGACTTGCTACTGTGGAGTTGTAGTGTGGACTTGCTATAATTATGTGTTAATGTGGACGTGCTACTGTAGAGTTGTAGTGTGGACTCACTGTTGCACAGAGGTAGTGTGGACTTGCTACTGTAGAATGGTAATGTGGACTTTCTACTGTAGAGTGGTAATGTGGACTTGCTACTGTAGAATGGTAATGTGGACTTGCTACTGTAGAATGGTAATGTGGACTTGCTACTGTAGAATGGTAATGTGGACTTGCTACTGTAGAATGGTAATGTGGACTTGCTACTGTAGTGTGGACTTGCTACTGTAGAGTGGTTGTGTGAACTTGCTACTGAAGTGTAGTAATGTGGACTTGCTACTGTAGTGTGGTAGTGTGGACTTGCTACTGTAGTGTGGACTTGCTACTGTAGAGTGGACTTGCTACTGTAGTGTGGACTTGCTACTGAAGTGTGGTAATGTGGACTTGCTACTGTAGTGTGGTAGTGTGGACTTGCTAATGTGATAGGGTTGGTGGTTGGACTTAGGCGCAGGCTGGAGCTATAAAGAGACAGACAGTCTCTCTACTCCATAGCAGGATTGACCCGGGTCCCTTTAACGCCAGATGAAGCGTGGGGGCGTGTGTGGCACCCTGCTTTCCCAGCGCCAGATGAAACGTGGAGCTGCGTGGCCAGCTGGGCGGGCAGGCAGGGAGTGTAGAGGATGTGTGCTTGCCTCTCTCCCTTCACTCTCTCCAAAGGGTCAGCAGACAAGCAAGGCTTGGTATCTCATTTCCACCTTCTTTATTCATGGTAGCAGACAACGCATTACAGACAAAGCTACTGTCCACTGGGATGACCTTCCCGTAACCTCTCGCTATGGCCTCCTGACTGCCGTCTGTCTCTCTCTGTCTCCTCTGTGTCTGATCTCGTGTCTTGGCCCTGTTAAGGCACGGGCTTTATATAGCCCCTACTCGGACTTCAGCAAAAGCAGACAAAATTCCTAAGTCAGAACTTAGACCTGGGCTCCCAGTGGACGCGAAATTGTGTTAACATGACAGCTTCTAACAACTATTTGAGGCTTAAATCAACAGTACCACATGGCAAACTCCACTCCGATGGAAAGTGCGTTAATCAAAGCACACTCTGCGCCAATGAATGAATTCCAAAAGTGATTCGTATACAAATGAATGGCAATTGAAGTATTTATGGCGCCAATTACATCAGATACTTATTCATCGTTTTCTATTAATATTATCGTTTACAACTCACGGAGTGCAGGTTGCCATATATGGGATGGTTGATATGGATAAACACTAGGTTTCTATTCAATATTACAAGCAGTACACGATACATTAAATGAATAAACTGTAAAATCTGGTGTGATCTCAAACACGCAAAGACTGAGTGGTCAGATGGGATGACCACTGACTCTTAGCCGTGTGTGAGCTGCGTGAACCTCATACATCTCTACGGCAGCCACAGTGTGCGCGCGAAACACGCCTCATGTATCGCTGCAGTTACAACCCGCGTACACAAATATGGAAATGAGAGACAGTACGTTTAACTGCAGTGGTCTGGACAAGTCTCTCATATTCTCACCTTCTTACACTAATATAGAGTGGTAGTGTGGACTTGCTAATATAGAGTGGTAGTGTGAACTTGCTAATATAGAGTGGTAGTGTGGACCTGCTACTGTACAGTGGTAATGTGGACTTGCTACTGTAGAGTGGTAGTGTGGATTTGCTACGGTAGTGTGGTAGTGCTGACTTCCTACTGTACAGTGATAATGTGCACTTGCTACTGTAGAGTGGTAGTGTGGACTTGCAACTATACAGTGGTAATGTGGATTTGTTACTATACAGTTGTTGTGTGGACTTATAATTGTACAGTAGTAATGTGGACTTGCTACTGTAGAGTGGTAATGTGGACTTGCTACTGTAGAGTGGCAGTGTGGACTTGCTACTGTAGAATGGCAGTGTGGACTTGCTACTGTAGTGTGGGGCTCTGTGGCCGAGTGGTTAGCGCGCTGGACCTTCAGTAGCTTGCGGCCAGTGGGTACGGCGTTCGAAGCTGCGCGGTTCCCAGAGTTGCATCCTTGAGCAAGATGCTTAACTCGCATTGCTTCTCCCCACCCAGAAGTAAAACTGGGTACCTGTGAGGGCAATGTTAGCAAAACGAAGTGCGATTAACCCTTGTATGCGGCCAAGAGCCAGCATCGGGTCGGAATACTCCCCAGGGAGCGGAGTTGGTGCTGGTACCTGACTGTGTGCGTCTTAAATGTCTGTCACTATGTTTGTTGAGAGGGACCAGTGAGGATTGATCAAGATGCCCAGTGATCAGGGGGTAAAGTGTAAAGCGGTTTGAGACCCAGACAAAGAGTGTAAGTCGCTATATAAAACCACACCTTAATCTTTTTTTACTTTCTATTGTAGAGTGGTAGTGTGGACTTGCCTCTGTACAGTGCTAATGTGGACTTGCTACTGCACAGTGGTAAAGTGGACTTACTACTGTAGTGTGGTAGTGTGGATTTGCTACTGCACAGTGGTAGTGCGGACTTCCTACTGTAACGTGGTAGTGTGGACTTGCTACTGTAGTGTGGATTTGCTACTGTAGTGTGGTAGTGTGGACTTGCTACTGCACAGTGGTAATGTGGACTTGCTACTGTAGTGTGGTAGTAAAGAATGAGGTGCCGGGGTCGGTCGAAATACTGACTGAAAATACAAAGGTGCGGACAGCAACCGACAATGTATTCTTTCTTGAGCCAAGATGGCCCTGAAAAGGTCCGTTTACAGGTACGCGTATACTGATGGGGGTAGAGCCTCCCGCCCTGGGATGTAGAGCATCACATCTTTGCCTTCGAGGACAAGTTGTACCTGCAGGTACAGGGCACGGCCATGGGTACTAGGTTCGAGCCTCAATACGCTAATCTCTTCATGGACAACTCGAAGAAGACTTTTTTGCAGGAAGGACTCTACGCCCAGATCTGTACATCAGATATATTGATGACATCTTCCTGATCTGGAGCTATGCAGAGGAAACTCTGAAAAAACTCCACGAAGAGATGAACAATGCCTTTCCCACCTTCCGCCTCAGTATGGACTTCTCCTCAGACTCGGTCACATTCTTGGATACACGGGTCCACATCCGAGATGGACAGCTGATCACCTCCCTTTACCGAAAACCTACTGATAACCCACAGATGCTCCACTCCTCCAGCTCCCACCCTAGACTCGTGAAATATGCTATCCCTTTCGGCCAAGCTGTACGGATCCACCGCATTTGCTCCGACGCGAACGACAGGAATAGACACTTGTGGGAGCTTGAAACCACACTTGAACACAGTGAGTACCAGAGCGCAACCGTCAGGAGGCAGTTCAGACGGGCTACCAGAGAGATCTCTTCACCCGGCGTGACAGACAAGCCGAAGCTGGTCGGGTCCCACTCGTAGCTACCTACTTTCCAGGAGCGGAAAGTCTTCGACGAGGACTCAGGAGACTTCAACATCTCTTGGACGAGGACGAGCGACTATCTCGGGCTCTTCCTTTGCCCCCAGTGCTGGCTTTCAGACAACCTCCCAACCTCAAAAACATCTTGGTCCGAAGCAGGTTTAATTCACTGGAACAGATGGAAAAAAACTCCGTGCAGCCCTATAAGAAAGCTAGATGAGCCACTTGTGCAACTATCTGCACGGAAACCACCATAGTCATTGACCAGGTTCGACACAACATCAGGGGCATCTACTCCTGCTAATCCAGCGATGTGGCTTACCTGATTTGGTGCCACAGGAAGTGCCCTGATGCGTGGCACATTGGAGAGACAGGGCAGACATTACGCCAATGTATGAACGGGCACAGAGCAACTATCAGGAGCCAGTCGCCTCTACCAGTGAGTGAAGATTTCCTTTGCCGGTCCTCTCAACAGCGGATATGTTGATGAGCGTGCTCACGGGCGGCCTGCACGACACTCGACAGCGGATATGTTGATGAGCGTGCTGACGGGCGGCTTGCACGACACTCGACAGCGCCGAGAGTGAGGCTGTTCAACGCGCACCACGCCGGTGTGCCGTCGCCGTTGGTAAATCATACTCTTTGGTTCTGCGCATGCGTCAAAACCGGAAGTGACGCGTGTATCGCGCCTCGTTCAAAGGTGATGTGCCGCGAGACTCCGCCACTCCGCCTGACTGACTTCGCACGCCCTGCGGAGTTATGCTAAGATCCGGCCGCATTAATAGGGTAACATAGAGCGTCCTTCAGGAATTCCGGTTAAGAATAATCTTCTATCGTAATGAGGCATTCTTACATTCTACGTCACACCTTGTGCTGTCACGTGACATCCGGTTTCTGCGATATGGTAATTCACAAGTTTCGCCGGAACGTATTCCTTGAAAACGGACGTTTTGCCAGACTCCTTGTCGGTGAGTATTTTTGCATTCTTCCGTTGTCCTAACGTTACTGTAATCACAAGAAAATGATACCATGTCGTTTCAACTGCTGATTTGTAAAATTAAATGGCTTGACTGACAAACAGTAAACATTTCAGGCGTAGTTTAGTCGACCAACTGCTTCGACTACGGCGACCCAAAAGATGTCCCGCTTCACGTTTTAAATTGCTCGATTTTCCTTACTAGTTAATCAAAACATCAAGTTATGCGATGCTTGCCTTATTTTATGGGTAAATGGAAAGTCTGATGCTAAATGTATGGTTATTTAATCGTCAGACGGCTATTTTGTGAAATGTGACCCAATTTCGATTCCATACATCGTGATCGTGATGCGTGATGCGCGCGCACCCTCATTACATAGAAGAGTATTCTTAACCGGAATTCCTGAAGGACGCTCTATGATTCCCTAGTGTATCTGCGTTTTGTGACAAACGTCTTGCTCGGCGGTACTGTACTCCATGCACCTTAACGGTGCGCGTGATTCGGGTGTAATCTTAAGCTAAACGACGTTTATTGGCAGTATTACACCCGAATCACGCGGAACACAGAATTTGCGCAGCTGAGTGCGAGCTGGAGGCAAAATCTGGGTCACGTGGCAGCGTCTATTTTCAAGGCTCGTGATTGGCTGAGCGTTTACCAGGCGCGATGCATAACGATGCGCGATGCTTATAGGCATCGCCGAACGTACAAAATACGTCACTTCCGGTTTCGGGGCATGCGCAGAACCATGCGCGATGAAATCACCTTCGGCGATGTCACACCGGACTCAATAGAGATCTCGGATTCATGGCGCACTACAAGTGAACTTTTCACGACCTGCACGTGCGCCCCATGAGATGTCTTAGTCGTGAGGTGAACACCTGCCAACCGTTCCCTACTTAAGCCGTCACCCGCCAGCCTATCTCACACTTGGCATGAAGAAGGAATTCAACCGAAAGCTTGCCACGACGCCAAGACAAGACATCACTGCGTGTACATGCCAGCTGGGACGGAGCCTTGCCGCTGCCACAGACGGAGCTGCCACGTTCTTGTGACTCTTCGCTCTTCATCCCGGGGCGGGAGGCTCTACCCCCATCGGCATACGTGTACCTGTAAACTGCTCTTTTCAGGGCCATTTTGGATAAGGAAGAATACATTGTCGGTTGCTCTCCACACCTTTTTTTATTTTCAGTTAGTGTGGTAGTGGTGGTACTGTTAGTGTGGTAGTGGTGGTACTGTTAGTGTGGTAGTGGTGGTACTGTTAGTGTGGTAGTGGTGGTACTGTTAGTGTGGTAGTGGTGGTACTGTTAGTGTGGTAGTGGTGGTACTGTTAGTGTGGTAGTGGTGGTACTGTGCACTTGTTAGTGTGGTAGTGGTGGTACTGTGGACTTGTTATTGTGGTAGTGGTGGTACTGTGGACTTGTTAGTGTGGTAGTGGTGGTACTGTGGACTTGTTATTGTGGTAGTGGTGGTACTGTGGACTTGTTATTGTGGTAGTGGTGGTACTGTGCACTTGTTATTGTGGTAGTGGTGGTACTGTGCACTTGTTATTGTGGTAGTGGTGGTACTGTTAGTGTGGTAGTGGTGGTACTGTTAGTGTGGTAGTGGTGGTACTGTTAGTGTGGTAGTGGTGGTACTGTTAGTGTGGTAGTGGTGGTACTGTGGACTTGTTATTGTGGTAGTGGTGGTACTGTGCACTTGTTATTGTGGTAGTGGTGGTACTGTGCACTTGTTATTGTGGTAGTGGTGGTACTGTGCACTTGTTATTGTGGTAGTGGTGGTACTGTGCACTTGTTATTGTGGTAGTGGTGGTACTGTGCACTTGTTATTGTGAAGTGGTCTCGTCTGTTGTCAGAAGTGATGCCGATTTGAGAACTGTTGGCGGTAAGATGGCAAGGCTGGAGTGTGTATGTTGCCAAGACAACAGTAATGTAGTTTATCGACACTGCTGCTCTGCTTGCAATGAGATCACAATGGTCAAGTAGCTGTTAATGCTCAGGATACTTTTTTTATTTCCAACAAATAGTTAAAACAAGATGTGGGAAGACTAAAATTGCCAAAAGATGGCATTAAAACAATTACTCAAATCAGCAAAATATCACTTGGAAACTCATCCACCGCGTTCTGAAGATTTTGTCTTGATCTCTATATCATGTATGTGTAATTATAATGAAACAAACAACCATATCGAGTGTTATTTACGACATATTTATATCAATAGAAGTTGACTCTTTACAAATCACAAAGTACATGAGGAAGCTACAGACAACTACGCTGGTACACTCCAGAGAGAAAAGCAATACGTGAGACTTCAAACAGCATGACTTATCAGTGCGACTTTTCCATCATTTACGCCCTCATTTCATATACATGCATGCATCGAAGTTCAAAGATCATATCGCACAGTGAAAACTCAGTGGACGACTGGCATGAAGCTGTCATGTATGCTCCTTTAGAAGGAAAACGTTGTTGGGAGGGGTGGACATGGAAGGAAGTTCACACATATAACGGATAAGAAAATGACATTATTTCATTTCAAGAAGAAAAAGTTAAATACCGTTGAAACACGTGACCATGCTGTCTACAACTCCCATAAATCTTCATTTTCCAGGACCGACATTTTTCAGTATCTACATTAGCAACAATGCCAGCAATGGTTGTTCACGGCAACCGCTCAGTAACGACTGGCATCAGATTGGCTTTCTCAATGCCCAAGGCAGACACAGCGCTGCTTAAGACGTTGCTCTTGAATCGGTACATTCGTATGGGAGAGATGTCAAACATTGCAGCAGGAGGAATATCCACGATTGAAAGAGGTGCAGCAATACATACAAATGGACGAATGCATGCACACACTCGCATGCATACATACATGTGCCAATACCCACCACACCGTGCTTCACCTCACCATTCCGCACCACACCAACTCCTCCTTCCTAGTCTACAACTCCACGCCGCACGAGGCAGCGCCCCACCGTAGCGAACTTTAGGCAGAAGTGGTGACGTTAGCCAACAGAGTAGCTGCCCCTGTCGCCAAGGATGCGTTGCTGGGTAGCAAAAGTGTGGATAACCCTGCAGCAGACAGCAATGCTTGCAGGCGGGCGGTGTCCACGTGTTGTCGTAGCAACGAGTCCAGGCCTTGACCAGGAGTTGCCTTGAAGGTCAGATCAAGGTCATCGGGAAGGTTTAGTTCCCTGATGTCAAAGTTGCTGACGTCGCCATTTGTTGCGTTGTTGTCAAGGAGATGCTGGCGCCAGAGCTGTAGGAGGGGGGAGGGGGCGAAGGAGAGGACTGGTGGGGGGGACATATGCAGCAACTCCTGGACGCTCAGCTCCGGCACGCTTCTCTTTCCTTTGCGAGATCGTCGTCGTCGTCGTCGACGACTGCTCCTCCTCCTCCTGCTGGATCGTCGCCTCCTGCTGCTTCTCCGCCTTCTGCGGCTGCTCTTCCCTCTGCGGCGTCGACGTCGACTGGACTCCACTAAGTCCGCGAGGAAGGTCAAGCCCACTGCAACGCAAGGTCGATTCTTACGTGTATGTCGCCCCTTTTGGGGGCAAGGGGGAGGGGTGATACCGCATTATAATTGGGGGGGGGGGGGGTTTGTGTGGAGTACCTTAACACAATGATGATACATATGTCCTTGTCAAAGTCGTCGTCGTCGTCGTCATCATCATCATCATCCATCATCTTCATCATCATCATCATCATCGTCATCATCACCATCATATTCATCGTCATCGTCGTCGTTGTCATCATCATCACCGTCACCGTCATCGTCGTCATCATCAATCATCAATCATTATCATCATCATCATCATCATCATCATCATCATCATCATCATCATCATCATCATCATCATCATCATCATCGTCATCCTCATCATCATCATCATCATCACCAGTATCCTATGGAAGATTCTACGGCAATGAATCTGAGCGAATTTCACAAGTTCCCCTCAAAAAGGAGTTGTACAAAAACTGTTTAATTGATATGGCGACTCTCTGTGCTTAGTAACTGTCATGGATTGTTGTCTTCATCAATGAGTGAAAGTATAGCTGATAACTGTGCGTGCCCACGAGAGTATGTACGTGCGTGCGCGCGTGTGTGTACGTGTGTGTGTAAAACAGTGAATTAAGAAAATTGACACATACTTTTGGTTTTCACTATCGTTGCGGATACATCGCTTCGTCAATTTCTATTTGCGACAGCACGCGTCAACATTTTTAAGCAAGATATTTTTTGCAACCGCATTCAGTAATACTTTTGGTGACACTGTTACCATTCTTTTGATAGAAATATCAAGCAACTTTGAAAGTGTTAACGAGACCGTAACTTAGTTTCAACTATATTTTAGACGGATTTATTGTATTAACTACTGGGCAAACTCATATAAAATTTCAAAAGACAATGCCAGCAAAAAACAAGTAGGACATCATTAAGTATGTTCGTAAAAGTGTCTTGGCGATGTGACATTACTATTATGCCAGACAACAGGCCAGTCATTTTCTCCAAATCACATAACACGCGTTCAAGGAAACAACTAATTGCATTTCCAATGTTGCTATGGACTAGACACCCAGTTCCGAGGAGGGTCAATTCGACCAGGTATTCATGCTGCATGACTGGACATAGATAAGGTTCTCATCCAAGGCTGTTATCATCCTTCCTTTCTCCTTCGTAGCCTCATACACTCGTATCCCTTAAAGTTACAGCCAGAGACTGAATTCACAGTGACTTTCCCAGTAACGACGAAAAATATATCGTTCACACACACACACACACACACACACACACACACACACACACATACACACACACACAAACATTCATGCACACACACATACACACACACACACATTCATGCACACACACACACACACATTCATGCACACACACACACACACACACACACACACACACATTCATGCACACACACGCGCGCGCGCGCACACACACACTTTCCAAAAGGGTAGAAGAGACCAACAACGATGTGACAGACACGAAACTCCATCGCACACATGGACCTGATTTCATCAAAATCCTACTCTGATGATGTCATCTTCAATCTGCTACCTGCATCTCTCCCTCTCTACCGACATCGCTGTTCTCCTTCATCTACCTTCCATCTCTGTTCAACAGTCAACGTTCACGCGGCTATTTTAAAAAAGCCGAGTAGGTTCATCATGAGTGTTGAAAGATACACGCTGGATTCGATGACTGCTTTCTCCCTTTGTAGTTTGAATAAAAATTAATATACTAAATTAATTTGAAAGCAAACTGTTTTCAGAGGACACGATTGAAGACTCAAATGCTTTCTGGCTTCTTCACAGAATAGCCTAAGCAAACGTCCAATGAGATGACAGCGTTATACTCACGCAATACAAGGAGGAGAAGCAGGTTCATCAATTTCATCGTGTTCAGCCTCTTCTCTGCGATGCTGTGCAGTAAAGGTTTGCTGTTTCCCAACTGACGAGTTGAAGTTTATATACCACTTGGATAGGAAGTGGCTCAGAAGACAATTTTCCCGGAAAATCGACATTCAGTTTATCGAGACATTAGAAGTCGACCACAGGGAAGAGAGCACGGGGCAGAAATAGATTTTCATTGTGCAAGTGCTATACTCGAATCCAGTCTCGCTTCCTCCTTCTCATCTAAATCAGGTCTTATTTCACTCACAACAAAGGGAGAATTAAGTCTACCAAACAGCTGCTTAATGCAGAAATGAATACTCTCGGGCAAACAGCATTCCTGTGATCTGGTATTATTCATTACTAATCTGATGAAAACTTTCATATTTCCTCATCTGCCTGCTTTCTTCCAGCTCAAATTTAGTTTTGTATACACTTCTTTATCGTTATTCTTCTTAACTTGCTTTGCTACCCAAATCTCTCTCTCTCTCTCTCTCTCTCTCTCTCTATATATATATATATATATATATATATATATATATATATATATATATATATATATATATATCTCCCTCTCTCTCTCTCGCTCTCTCTCCCCCTCCCTCTCCCTCTCTCTCTCTCGCTCTCTCTCTCCCTCCCTCTCCCTCTCTCTCTCTCTCTCTCTCTGCGTGTGTGCGCGCGAGCGCGTTCTATCTATCCATCCATCCACTCATTTATCTATTCATCTCTATCTGTCTGTCTGTGTGTCTGTATGTTTGTATGTGTGTCTGTCTGTCTGTCTGTCTGTATGTTTGTATGTGTGTCTGTCTGTCTGTCTGTATGTTTGTATGTGTGTCTGTCTGTCTGTCTGTCTGTCTGTCTGTCTGTCTGTCTGTCTGTCTGTCTGTCTGTCTGTCTGTCTGTGTGTCTGTGTGTCTGTGTGTCTGCTGTCTGTCTGTCTGTCTGTCTGTCTCTCTGTGTGTCTGAGTGTCTGTGTGTCTGTGTGTCTGTCTGTCTGTCTGCATGTCTGTCTGTCTGTGTCTGTCTGTGTCTGTCTGTGTCTGTCTGTCTGTCTGTCTGTCTGTCTGTCTGTCTGTCTGTCTGTCTGTCTGTCTGTCTGTGTCTGTCTGTCTGTCTGTCTGTCTGTCTGTCTGTCTGTCTGTCTGTCTGTCTGTCTGTCTGTCTGTCTGTCTGTGTATGTGTGTGTGCGTGCGTGTGTGTGCGAGCGCACGCTTGCGCGCCTGTGTGTCACTTTGTCACTTTGTTTCTCCGTCTGACTGTCTCTATGTCAAATGTTTGTGAGTCTGCGTGTGTGTCCATATTTGCATGAGTGTGTGAGTGTATGCAAACACGCACGCTTGAAAACATGCTCTCACACTGAATGTCAGTCCAGGTGATGTCAGAATTTATCCTTCCGGTTATAGTGATTTTACGTAATTTCTCAATTAATGTAAAGGAAAGTTTAAAAAATTCTCTCTCAGGAGTTTTACTCTTTTTTGCGATATTTGTCAGATGAATTGTATAAATTAACATGCTTACAGAAAAATTACTTTACTTCTGCACTTTGCTATAAAAAAGCAGCCAACACATCAAAAAACAAAAACAAAGAAATAAACAATCAATAACCCCCAAAAAGAAAAGAAAGTAAGATTAAGTCTGATGAAATGCGAACTATTTTCATTTTATAATAGACTTTTGTTAACTAAAGTGAATACTCGTTTATCTGTTGTTAAACTCTTCCGTCTCTGTAAAGTTATGTGTGTGTGTGTGTGTGTGTGTGTGTGTGTGTTTTTTTTGCGCGCGCGCGTGCATGTGCGTGAGTGCGTGCATGTGTGCGCTCGTATGTGTATATACGCTATTTTTTATACTTCAGGAATGCCAAGATGTATGACGCATTCGTTTGATGTTGGTGTATAAGGAGTAGTGCAGCTAGCTAACGTTTGGTTGCCAGTTCATGTGGGAATCACTCGTTCAGTTGTGCGTGAACCGTCTACGTGTTTTAACGTAACTATCTCCATCTTTATGGAAAGGCGTCTTGAATCTCTCTCTCTCTCTCTCTCTCTCTCTCTCTCTCTCTCTCTCTCTCTCTCTCTGTCTCTCTGTGTGTGTGTGTGTCTCTCTCTCTGTCTCTCTCTCTCTCTCTGCCTCTCTCTTTCTGTGTCTCTCTCTCTCTTTCTCTCTCTCTGTCTTTCTCTCTCTGTCTCTCTCTCTGTGTCTCTCTCTCTGTCTCTCTCTCTGTCTCTGTCTCTTTCTCTGTCTCTCTGTCTCTCTCTCTCTCTCTCTGTCTCTCTGTCTACCTGTCTACCTGTCTCTCTCACTCTCTCTCTGTCTCTGTCTCTACCTCTGTCTTTGTCTCTCTCTGTCTCTCTCTCTGTGTCTATCTCTCTGTCTCTCTCTCTCTGTCTATCTGTCTCTCTGTCTATATGTCTCTCTGTCTCTCTCACTCTCTCTGTCTCTCTGTCTCTCTCACTCTCTCTGTCTCTCTGTCTCTCTGTCTATATGTCTCTCTGTCTCTCTCACTCTCTCTGTCTCTCTGTCTCTCTCACTCTCTCTGTCTCTCTGTCTCTCTCACTCTCTCTCTCTCTCTGTCTATCGGACCCTCTGTCTCTCTCACTCTTTCTGTCTCTGTCTCTCTCACTCTTTCTGTCTCTGTCTCTCTCACTCTTTCTGTCTCTGTCTCTCTCACTCTTTCTGTCTCTGTCTCTCTCACTCTTTCTGTCTCTGTCTCTCTCACTCTTTCTGTCTCTGTCTCTCTGTCTCTCTGTCTCTCTGTCTCTCTGTCTCTCTCACTGTCTCTGTCTCTCTGTCTATCGGACCCTCTGTCTCTCTCACTCTTTCTGTCTCTGTCTCTCTCTGAACGTGTCTCTCTGTCTGTCTCTATCTCTGTCTCTGTCACTGTCTGTCTCTATCTCTGTCTCTGTCTCTACCTCTGTCTTTGTCTCTCTCTGTCTCTCTCTCTGTGTCTATCTCTCTGTCTCTCTCTCTCTGTCTATCTGTCTCTCTGTCTATATGTCTCTCTGTCTCTCTCACTCTCTCTGTCTCTCTGTCTCTCTCACTCTCTCTGTCTCTCTGTCTCTCTCACTCTCTCTGTCTCTCTGTCTCTCTCACTCTCTCTGTCTCTCTGTCTCTCTCACTCTCTCTGTCTCTCTGTCTCTCTCACTCTCTCTGTCTCTCTGTCTCTCTCACTCTCTCTGTCTCTCTGTCTATCGGACCCTCTGTCTCTCTCACTCTTTCTGTCTCTGTCTCTCTCACTCTTTCTGTCTCTGTCTCTCTCACTCTTTCTGTCTCTGTCTCTCTCACTCTTTCTGTCTCTGTCTCTCTCTGAACGTGTCTCTCTGTCTGTCTCTATCTCTGTCTCTGTCTCTACCTCTGTCTCTGTCACTGTCTGTCTCTGTCTCTGTCTCTGTCTCTGTCTCTGTCTCTGTCTCTCTCCCTCTCTCTCTCTCTCTCTCTCTCTCTCTCTCTCTCTGTCTCTCTGTCTCTCTGTCTCTCTCACTCTCTCTGTCTCTCTGTCTATCGGACCCTCTGTCTCTCTCACTCTTTCTGTCTCTGTCTCTCTCTGAACGTGTCTCTCTGTCTGTCTCTATCTCTGTCTCTGTCTCTACCTCTGTCTCTGTCACTGTCTCTGTCTCTACCTCTGTCTCTGTCTCTGTCTCTCTCTCTCTGTCTATCTGTCTCTCTGTCTATCTGTCTCTCTGTCTCTCTGTCTCTCTGTCTCTCTGTCTCTCTGTCTATCGGACCCTCTGTCTCTGTCTCTCTCTCTCTGTCTATCTGTCTCTCTGTCTATCTGTCTCTCTGTCTCTCTGTCTCTCTGTCTCTCTGTCTCTCTGTCTCTCTCACTCTCTCTGTCTCTCTGTCTCTCTGTCTCTCTGTCTCTCTCACTCTCTCTGTCTCTCTGTCTATCGGACCCTCTGTCTCTCTCACTCTTTCTGTCTCTGTCTCTCTCTGAACGTGTCTCTCTGTCTGTCTCTATCTCTGTCTCTGTCTCTACCTCTGTCTCTGTCTCTCTCTCTCTGTCTATCTGTCTCTCTGTCTCTCTGTCTCTCTCACTCTCTCTGTCTCTCTGTCTCTCTGTCTATCGGACCCTCTGTCTCTGTCTCTCTCTCTCTGTCTATCTGTCTCTCTGTCTCTCTGTCTCTCTCACTCTCTCTGTCTCTCTGTCTCTCTGTCTCTCTCACTCTCTCTGTCTCTCTGTCTATCGGACCCTCTGTCTCTCTCACTCTTTCTGTCTCTGTCTCTCTCTGAACGTGTCTCTCTGTCTGTCTCTATCTCTGTCTCTGTCTCTACCTCTGTCTCTGTCACTGTCTCTGTCTCTACCTCTGTCTCTGTCTCTGTCTCTCTCTCTCTGTCTATCTGTCTCTCTGTCTATCTGTCTCTCTGTCTCTCTCTCTCTGTCTATCTGTCTCTCTGTCTATATGTCTCTCTGTCTCTCTCACTCTTTCTGTCTCTGTCTCTCTCACTGTCTCTGTCTCTCTATCTCTCTGTCTCTCTGTCTATCGGACCCTCTGTCTCTCTCACTCTTTCTGTCTCTGTCTCTCTCTGAACGTGTCTCTCTGTCTCTCTCACTCTTTCTGTCTCTGTCTCTCTCTGAACGTGTCTCTCTGTCTCTCTCACTCTTTCTGTCTCTGTCTCTCTCTGAACGTGTCTCTCTGTCTGTCTCTATCTCTGTCTCTGTCTCTGTCTGTCTCTATCTCTGTCTCTGTCTCTACCTCTGTCTGTCTCTATCTCTGTCTCTGTCTCTACCTCTGTCTTTGTCTCTCACTCTCTCTGTCTCTCTGTCTATCGGACCCTCTGTCTCTCTCACTCTTTCTGTCTATCTGTCTACCTGTCTACCTGTCTACCTGTCTACCTGTCTACCTGTCTCTCTCACTCTCTCTCTGTCTATCTGTCTCTCTCACTCTCTCTGTCTCTCTGTCTCTCTCACTCTCTCTGTCTCTCTGTCTATCGGACCCTCTGTCTCTCTCACTCTTTCTGTCTCTGTCTCTCTCTGAACGTGTCTCTCTGTCTGTCTCTATCTCTGTCTCTGTCTCTACCTCTGTCTCTGTCACTGTCTCTGTCTCTACCTCTGTCTCTGTCTCTGTCTCTCTCTCTCTGTCTATCTGTCTCTCTGTCTATCTGTCTCTCTGTCTCTCTCTCTGTCTATCTGTCTCTCTGTCTATATGTCTCTCTGTCTCTCTCACTCTTTCTGTCTCTGTCTCTCTCACTGTCTCTGTCTCTCTATCTCTCTGTCTCTCTATCTCTCTGTCTCTCTGTCTATCGGACCCTCTGTCTCTCTCACTCTTTCTGTCTCTGTCTCTCTCTGAACGTGTCTCTCTGTCTGTCTCTATCTCTGTCTCTGTCTCTGTCTGTCTCTATCTCTGTCTCTGTCTCTACCTCTGTCTGTCTCTATCTCTGTCTCTGTCTCTACCTCTGTCTTTGTCTCTCTCTGTGTCTATCTCTCTGTCTATCGGACCCTCTGTCTCTCTCACTCTTTCTGTCTCTCTGTCTACCTGTCTACCTGTCTACCTGTCTACCTGTCTACCTGTCTCTCTCACTCTCTCTCTGTCTATCTGTCTCTCTGTCTATCGGACCCTCTGTCTCTCTCTCTCTCTCTCTCTCTGTCTCTCTCTCTCTCTCTGTCTCTCTCTCTCTCTCTCTCTGTCTCTCTGTCTCTCTGTCTCTCTCACTCTCTCCCTCTCTCTCTCTCTCTCTCTGTCTCTCTGTCTCTCTGTCTCTCTCACTCTCTCCCTCTCTCTCTCTCTCTGTCTCTCTCACTCTCTCTGTCTCTCTCTCTCTCTCTCTCTCTGTCTCTCTGTCTCTCTGTCTCTCTCACTCTCTCCCTCTCTCTGTCTCTCTGTCTCTCTGTCTCTCTGTCTCTCTCACTCTCTCTGTCTCTCTCTCTCTCTCTCTCTCTGTCTCTCTGTCTCTCTGTCTCTCTCACTCTCTCTGTCTCTCTCTCTCTCTCTCTCTCTGTCTCTCTGTCTCTCTGTCTCTCTCACTCTCTCCCTCTCTCTCTCTCTCTCTCTCTCTCTCTCTGTCTCTCTGTCTCTCTGTCTCTCTCTCTCTCTCTCTCTCTGTCTCTCTGTCTCTCTGTCTCTCTCACTCTCTCTCTGTCTCTCTGTCTCTCTGTCTATCGGACCCTCTGTCTCTCTCACTCTTTCTGTCTCTGTCTCTCTCTGAACGTGTCTCTCTGTCTGTCTCTATCTCTGTCTCTCTGTCTCTCTGTCTCTCTCTCTCTCTGTCTCTCTGTCTCTCTGTCTATCGGACCCTCTGTCTCTCTCACTCTTTCTGTCTCTGTCTCTCTCTGAACGTGTCTCTCTGTCTGTCTCTCTCTCTGTCTCTCTGTCTCTCTGTCTCTCTGTCTCTCTGTCTCTCTGTCTATCGGACCCTCTGTCTCTCTCACTCTTTCTGTCTCTGTCTCTCTCTGAACGTGTCTCTCTGTCTGTCTCTATCTCTGTCTCTGTCTCTACCTCTGTCTCTGTCACTGTCTCTGTCTCTACCTCTGTCTCTGTCTCTGTCTCTCTCTCTCTCTGTCTATCTGTCTCTCTGTCTATCTGTCTCTCTGTCTCTCTGTCTCTCTGTCTCTCTGTCTCTCTGTCTATCGGACCCTCTGTCTCTGTCTCTCTCTCTCTGTCTATCTGTCTCTCTGTCTATCTGTCTCTCTGTCTCTCTGTCTCTCTGTCTCTCTGTCTCTCTGTCTCTCTCACTCTCTCACTCTCTCTGTCTCTCTGTCTCTCTGTCTCTCTGTCTCTCTGTCTATCGGACCCTCTGTCTCTGTCTCTCTCTCTCTGTCTATCTGTCTCTCTGTCTATCTGTCTCTCTGTCTCTCTGTCTCTCTGTCTCTCTGTCTCTCTGTCTCTCTCACTGTCTCTGTCTCTCTGTCTATCGGACCCTCTGTCTCTCTCACTCTTTCTGTCTCTGTCTCTCTCTGAACGTGTCTCTCTGTCTGTCTCTATCTCTGTCTCTGTCTCTACCTCTGTCTCTGTCACTGTCTGTCTCTGTCTCTGTCTCTGTCTCTGTCTCTGTCTCTGTCTCTCTCCCTCTCTCTCTCTCTCTCTCTCTCTCTCTCTCTCTCAGCTCACTTCTTGTTTAAATGCCCTGCAATGCAGGACCTACGGGAACGGTATCTGTTTCCACATATTTCACTCAGTGAAAACAATCTCAAAACCTTTTTGAGTAATGACAGCGAGAAAGTTAGCAGAGCCACGAGTACATTCTTATATAAAGCATTCCAACGTAGAATGTGTGCTGAAAACTCACCGGAATCCAGTGACTTTTTTCTTGATGGCTAATTTGATAATCTTTACATTGTTGCGGATATCCACCTTCTTTTATGAATGTATATGCAAAATATGTAATTGGAATAGGCTGGAGGCCTATTAAAAAAATCGTTCGTTCGTTCGTTCGTTAATTCGTTCGTTCGTTCGTTCATTCGTTCGTTCGTTCGTTCGTTCTCTCAGGTAAAATGTCTGTGTAGTGCTATGGGCTTGTGGTTAACCCCTTGTGTGAGTTAGAATAAAACGAGTCTACTCGAGTTTTGTCGGAGGATAGCGTGGAGCCATCTTGTCGATTCTACAGACTGACCTGCGAGGCTGCAAGCCTGGAATGAGGACGCGGCTCATGAATATTAATGAGGATGCGCGCGAGCTAACACTACAGTCTGTTTGAACTGAGCTTCGGATATGTGTGGATGAATGGCTGAGTTGCAGACGATAAACGTTTCTTGTTGCAAATTAAAACAGAGGATGAAAGATTGCTGTCTCGAAAACTGGAAAGCTATTAATACGAGTAGCGACAGATATAGGTGGTTTTCATCTATCAAGCAAAATCTGGGTTTAGAGAATTCTTGAACACACTGGATGTCTAAAAAAATAGAGATGCGTTTATTCGGTTCCGGTTTGGAATAAATGATCTTGCTGTTAACAAAAGGTTTGGAAGTATATATGACGTAAAATGTCCATATTGTGTGTGTGTGTGTGTGTGTGTGTGTGTGTATTTGTGTGTGTGTGCGTGCGCGCGCGCACGCGCGAGTCAAATGAAATGCACTTTGGGATGCTTGTTTACAGAATATTGTTGTGATTTATATGGGTAATGCCTCCGAAAGGTATGTATTTTATCGTAATTACTTTCTTTGTAAAGGTGCAAACTAGTTTGTGTAAGTGAAATTCTTTCTCAGTGTGACGTCACTCCTCCTCGTGTTTCTTACAACACCGGTGTGGCATCGCCGTTGGTAAATCATCCTCTTTGGTTCTGCGCATGCGTCAAAACCGGAAGTGACGCGTGTATCGCGCCTCGTTCAAAGGTGATGTGCCGCGAGACTCCGCCACTCCGCCTGACTGACTTCGCACGCCCTGCGGAGTTATGCTAAGATCCGGCCGCCGCACAAACGTCTTGCTCGGCGGTACTGTACTCCATGCACCTTAACGGTGCGCGTGATTTGGGTGTAATCTTAAGCTAAACGACGTTTATTGGCAGTATTACACCCGAATCACGCGGAACACAGAATTTGCGCAGCTGAGTGCGAGCTGGAGGCAAAATCTGGGTCACGTGGCGGCGTCTATTTTCAAGGCTCGTGGTTGGCTGAGCGTTTACCAGGCGCGATGCATAACGATGCGCGATGCTTATAGGCATCGCCGAACGTACAAAATACGTCACTTCCGGTTTCGGGGCATGCGCAGAACCATGCGCGATGAAATTACCATCGGCGATGTCACACCGGCTCTGCGCAATATGCGCTTGTGTCTAGGGGTCTGAGGAGTGACGCCAACAAAGGAAATTAACTTGCATGCTCATGCAATAATTCAAATGGACACAAGAGTGACAATTTACGAAAAGATTTAATAATCAGGAGCAAACAGATAATCAAGCAATCGCCCCTTGGAGGCTTTCAGACAAATAAAAGGAAAGGGATACCCGAAGTTTCTGTTCCGTTCAAAGTTTCTGTGAAGAGGGATAGAGTTCAACAGTTCAGTCTGAGGTTAAGTTCAGGGATATAGTCAGAGTATACTCACTGTACCGGTATTCGAATTGATTGTTTCAAACGATGAAATGGGCTAATTCTTCTATGGACTCACAGTCCATTTAACACACGTTCTCGACCGAGAACAAAGGCCATTAATTGCTCCTTCGCTTTCCTTTGCGAGGGCATGTATACACACACACAAACGCTTGGCGGATGAAAATTCCTGGGCGTCTGCAGACCGGCAGGCGTGAGGAGAGGCTGGCCCAGGGGTCAGCTTTAGGGACAGCGAGAGTTGTGACCGTGTCCAGCGGCCTGTCGTGGCAGCTTCAATTACCGTCAGGCCGGAGAGGAAGGCTTGCCCATTGGTCAGCTGGGGGCAGGCAGGCGAGCAGGCTGGGGAGTGTGGGGAGGCGGTGAACTCTGGCTCTAGGGTTGGGTGTTTAGCGCCGGAGCACTGCAACTTTCAGTGACTGGATTTCACAGTGAGAGAACCGCTGTTTCTCTCGTTGATAAAACACGCCCAATTTCTATTGGGATGCGAATGGGGATGGAGCAACCAATTCTTTAACGTGCTCTGGGGGGGGGGGGGGGGGGGGGTCAGAAGTAGTATACAAGTTGGGGCTGCCAGCTCACCCCTAATGAGGCAGCTGTTCACTTTTTAGAATTGATTGGGCGACTCATGCCTTTTTTAAATTCTGAGTGAGAGGATTGCACCACACGTGGGCAAGCAAGCTTTGCCAAGCAGGTGTGCTTTACAGAGACCCAAACGCTTTTTTTACTGTGCAAGTGACTGCAGCACACAACCAGTTGCACAGTAAAAAAAATCGATATGGGGGTGTGGAGAGGCTG
>JAWQFJ010026273.1:30000-35945 GCA_034096865.1 Theodoxus fluviatilis | reverse complement strand
GCTCAACTGCGCCAGTCGATGCAGAAAATTGTTCACAAAAAACTCACCCCCCGCGACAAAAGCCTCTCAACCTGTCGTCAGTGCAGAATAATATCCAACTACTTTTTACAAAACGAGGAGACGTTTGACCCCGTGAGATCTTGTAATCAACACATTTGTCGCCAAACCGAACGTTCATAACCCACCGAGTACCCTGAGGTCCCAGCGTGGGTGTAGAGTGTGAAGAGGACCTGGTAGTTTGGAGGTGGGGTGAGGGGTTTGTAGGGTTAGTTTGTGATACGTGTTGATTTTATGTTTGTACGGGTGCTTTTTGGTGAGCATAGGGAATTGGGGGGTTTGGGAGGATTCAACGTTGGGGGGAGTTCTGCTCGTCTTCTTGAGGTATAGTGTGGAGGTTTACATGAGGAGGCAAAACATCTAATCTAGTCGATGATGTTTGAAGGACATCTCGAACCCACTCAGACCCTACTACGACCTGGGTAATTACGATGCTAGTTGTGCGGGTGTACATACATACCGGTGAGTGATTGTATTTGTAGAATTTAAGGTTGGGAGGAGAGGACCCGGGGCTTTCCTGGAGCTTAAGTAGGACAGTGGCTAGTCGAGAAGTGGCCGGACGATACTGTTACCTCAGGGAGCATTATCTGTCACTGTTTGTTGTCACCCCTCCTTCCTCTCTCAGCTTCTCCGGTCGAGTACATTGATGGCCATTCTATTACACCCCTAATAGGTCTCTGTTTGGATTGATTGAAAGTTTTTTATTTTTAAAAATTTGTATGTCCTTTCCACTCCCGTCCTCCAGCACCCAGACAACATGAACCTGACATTCCCGCCAAAGCCAAGAAACCAAACAGCACCCTAGTCGCCTTCAAATGAATAGCACCCCCTCGCACCCCAACACCCCGTCATCACCCAAACCGAGTTGACGAAACCCCACGTAAGCTGTGAATTAATAGTAAGTGGTTTTTACACTTATGGTGGCGGTGCACATCCACACCAACACCACACAAAACCCACCACACCCCCCCCCCCACATAGATGTGTTACCCCTCCGCAGGGCGGAACACACCCGCAAGAAACTTACTTCACACAACACCAAAGAGCAACTTGTTCCCACTGATTCAACCTTCTCTTCTACAAGAATTCCAGCTGTCTTTCACCCCATCAACCCCCCACCCCCACCTCTCAGTCCTTCACCAAATTACTTTCAAACACCAATGACTCCCACACACTCAAACCACAAACCTCCACGCTCCACCCCAACCCAACACCCTCCAACCCCCAGACCAAACGCACTCCTCCACCTCTACATTACTTCGCAGGCACCGCCCAGGATACCACCCCAAAAAAGTTTGTGTAGTCACAATCCAAAAAACAACGCCACGGGATTGACTAAAAAGCCCCACCGCAATACCCCCCAATTCCCAAAAAAATACCCATCGGTCCTGACAACACTTCCTGCCCCTTACCATCACCCCAAAATTTGTAACCCCGTCTTTCCCTTACCTCACACTATTGTCCCCTTACCGGGACTTGTAAGCAACTACCGCGCAGTTCACGATCAAGTCATCCATCTCGATTTGTCACTGTACTACCCTTCGGAGTGAAGCGTCGTTAGTGCTGTCTGTTATCCCCCCCGCCCCACTCCACCCTTCACCTGGTGTTTATTCGCGTCCACCGCCCCTCTCTGGGTTTAGTATTTTTTTCTTATTTTCCTTACTTCAATGGTTTCAGAATTTATTGTCACTACCGCTACCCTGTCCGCCCATCCCCTCCCTTTTTTTTTGGACTGTCTTACCAAATTACACTTTCTGATGTTTTTTTAAATTTTTTCGACAATTTTATATATATTTTTCGTAACAATCATTCTGTGTTTACCCCAGCTCTCCCCACCCTCCTTATCCTCGTCTTATCACTTTTTATTCACTCTTATCCTTTCCCCCCCCCACCACTAGTACGAACTGTAATTGTTGTGTTTGTAGTTTTTCATTTTGGTGTTCTGTTTCGATTACTTTATTTTTCCTCCCCTTTTTTTGGCGTTTGGTTTATATTATTTTTATTTTCGTTTGTTTTTTATTTTTCTCTCTGTTCGTTGCAAGTTAAAGGAGGGGGAGGGGTTTTCTGTTAGCTAGTTCCTGTCATTACGCTTTTCGTCACCCACTCACACAACTCTCCTCCCACCTACATTTTCCTTTTCCTCATCCCAAACAATCCGCCCTCACGTTTCATATTCGAGGGTCATTTATAAATTGTTTATTCTTATTTCACCAATTGCCAATTGCCTCCAAACTTCCTTTCATTGTCTGTTTTTCATTTTGCTTTGTTCTCATTCCGCCCACCCACGTAAATTATATCAATTATTATTCATTTTCTTTGGTTGGTTCTCCCCCCCCCTTTTTTTTAGAAATTTATTCCCCCCCCCCATTTAGTTTATTTTAAGTTCTATTATTTATTTTGCAATTTATTCTATGTAGGTTTCCTCTTTCATCGTAATTTTTTTCTTTTTTTCCTTGCCACTCTGTATTCATTTTTTTCTCCCCCCCTCAAACCACACCCCACAAACTATTTATTCACACCCTCATATCCCCCACAGGCCCCTCCCTGTCTCGAATTCCACGTTGTGCGCCACTCCGGCAAGGTAGTCCACAAAGCAGCTGGACCCTCTTGTTCTGGCATCGTATTCGCAGACCATCCGCTGGATGCGCTGATCTCGGGCCTCCTGTTTCCTCCGGCGTCTGGTGACGTCTTCGCCACAAAGTGTAGCATTGAGCACCAGCTGTGTGTGGGACTGCTCTCCTCTCAACATTCTCAGGAATTGCCAAAGATTTGGGTGGTCCTTTGCAGCGATAGATTGAACTCTCCTGTGCCATCCTTCCAAGAAATTGGTGGCTCTCGGCTCGTTTTCAACATTGCGATTATGCATGCACCACTTGGAGATGCTGTACAACGGGGATTTCCACGTCAACCTCTGACGTTTGGACTGATGCTTACCAACGTAGGTGGTCTCGAAGTAGTCAACGTAAGGTTCTGCCTCAGCCGGAAGTTCATGTTCAGCTTTCAACTGGCTCAGAGCTGTTGGGATATCTTCTTCTCGGATGAAGGCCAGCGCAGTGACCATTCTCAGCTTCAGCGCAAAAATAGAGTCCCTGGTGTATAAGCCCGACAAACCTATAGTTCTTGAATCTTTCTCAAATTTGCCTGTGACAGGTGAAAAAGCAAAGCTCGATCTTGATCAGTGGGAAGATCCTAGCTAAGGCCCCATACGCACTCTGTTCGAAGTCAGAGCGGAACACTTCCAACTGTGGTTCCAGATCATTCTGCCTCATGTGATCCACAATCTTCAGGAAACCTCATGATCCATAGCCGCCGTCTTGGATGGTAGCAAACAGAACAAGGAAAAGTTTTCTTTTTTGCGATCTTAACATCTCCATGTCCCAAGATCATATACAACCGGTGAGAAATTGATTGCTGCCTTTCAAGTTTCCAGAGTAATAATCAGTGATAACTTCTGTTCACAGATGGGTTACACCAGAAAATTCAAACAACAACGGCTGCAAACGCTCAGCAGAGAGTGAATCGGTGATTAGGTTTAGAAAGGATTAAAAACTACATGTACCCGAATTGGAGTTCAAGTTTTTTTTCTCCCCGGATCTATTTTTGTAGAGTGCGAGTAATGTTTGTTCAGACTGTACAAAGACAAATTTTCCAGGATCGCTAAATTGAAACTTATGTTTAAGGTATACTTGGACAGTTCGAGCTTCAGTCGCATCGATCATTAATCGCGTAGATCTTCTGTCGCGTCGATGTTTTTGTATCAAGATGTTACGTCGCATTCGATCTTTTTGTTAAAGATATTATGTCGTGTCGATATTTGGTCTTGTCGATCTTTTGTCGTTCCTCTTTCTGCCGTTCCATCTTCCATGTTTCGATCTTTTGTCGGCCACCGAGTACAAGTACAGTGTGTATGCAAAGCACGTAAAGTGTGAATGCAGCACACATACAGTGTGAATGCAATACACGTATAGTGTGAATGCAGTACACGTATAGTTTGCATGCAGTACACGGGCAGTGTGAATGCAGTACACGTACAGAGTGAAAGCAGTACACGTACAGAGTTGATGCAGTACACGTACAGTGTGGATGCAGTACACGTACAGAGTGAATGCAGTACACGTACAGAGTGAAAGCAGTACACGTACAGAGTGGATGCAGTACACGTACAGTGTGGATGCAGTACACGCACAGTGTGGATGCAGTACACGTACAGTGTGGATGCAGTACACGTACAGTGTGGTTGCAGTACACGTACAGAGTGGATGCAGTACACGTACAGTGTGGATGCAGTACACGCACAGTGTGGATGCAGTACACGCACAGTGTGGATGCAGTACACGTACAGTGTGGATGCAGTACACGTACAGTGTGGTTGCAGTACACGTACAGAGTGGATGCAGTACACGCACAGTGTGGATGCAGTACACGCACAGTGTGGATGCAGTACACGCACAGTGTGGATGCAGTACACGTACAGTGTGGATGCAGTACACGCAGAGTGTGGATGCAGTACACGCACAGTGTGGATGCAGTACACGTACAGTGTGGATGCAGTACACGTACAGTGTGGTTGCAGTACACGTACAGAGTGAAAGCAGTACACGTACAGTGTGGATGCAGTACACGTACAGTGTGGATGCAGTACACGCACAGTGTGGATGCAGTACACGTACAATGTGGATGCAGTACACGCACAGTGTGGATGCAGTACACGTACAGTGTGGTTGCAGTACACGTACAGAGTGAATGCAGTACACGTACAGTGTGGATGCAGTACACGTACAGAGTGAATGCAGTACACGTACAGAGTGAAAGCAGTACACGTACAGAGTGGATGCAGTACACGTACAGTGTGAATGCAGTACACGTACAGAGTGAATGCAGTACACGTACAGAGTGAAAGCAGTACACGTACAGTGTGGATGCAGTACACGTACAGAGTGAATGCAGTACACGTACAGAGTGAAAGCAGTACACGTACAGAGTGGATGCAGTACACGCACAGTGTGGATGCAGTACACGTACAGAGTGAATGCAGTACACGTACAGTGTGGTTGCAGTACACGTACAGAGTGAATGCAGTACACGTACAGTGTGGTTGCAGTACACGCACAGTGTGGATGCAGTACACGCACAGTGTGGATGCAGTACATGTACAGTGTGGATGCAGTAGACGTACAGTGTGAATGCAGTACACGTACAGTGTGAATGCAGTACACGCACAGTGTGAACGCAGTACACGTACAGTGTGGATGCAGTACACGCACAGTGTGGATGCAGTACACGCACAGTGTGGATGCAGTACATGGTACAGTGGTGGATGCAGTACACGTACAGTTGGCATGCAATACACGTGCAGTGTGAATGCAGTACACGTACAGTGTGGTAATGCAGTACACGCTTACAGAGTGACTGCAGTACACGTCAGTGTGGATGCAGTACACGTACAGTGTGGATGCAAGTACACATGTCAGTGTGGATGCAGTACACGCAGAGTGTGGATGCAGTGCATGTACAGTGTGGATGCAGTACACGCACAGTGTGGATGCAGTACATGTACAGTGTGGATGCAGTACACGCAGAGTGTGGATGCAGTACACGTACAGTGTGGATGCAGTACACGCACAGTGTAGATGCAGTACACGCACAGTGTGGATGCAGTACACGTACAGTGTGAATGCAGTACACGTACAGAGTGAAAGCAGTACACGTACAGTACGAAAGCAGTAAAAACGTCTTTGATATATTTTTTTCATTTCACTTAGCTCTTCCATCATGCTAATGAATGTAACCTTTTTCTAACAGAAAACAAAAGCAGCTTTTAATGACAAAAGGTAATTAAAAGGAGATTATTGGATGACAAAACCTCATCAGCGATGCCAAACAAGATC
>JAWQFJ010026273.1:22500-25000 GCA_034096865.1 Theodoxus fluviatilis | reverse complement strand
ACCTCACACTACACCAAATCACATCACATCATATCACATGATATCACATCACATCACATCACCTCACACTACACCACATCACATCACATCACATCACACTACATCACATCACATCACATCACATCACATCACATCACATCACATCACATCACATCACATCACATCACCTCAAATCACACTGCATCACACCACCTCACACTACATCACATCACATCACATCACACTGCACCACATCAAATCACATCACCTCACACTACACCACATCACCTCACATCACATCACATCACAGTACATCACATCACATCACATCACATCACCTCAAATCACACTACATCACACCATCTTACACTACATCACATCACATCACATCACATCACACTACACCACATCAAATCACACCATATCACACTGCATCACATCAAATCACATCACTTCACAATACATCACATCACATCACATCACACTGCATCACATCACATCACACTACATCACATCACATCACATCACACTACACTACAGCAAATCACACCACATCACACTACATCACATCACCTCACACTACATCACATCACATCACATCACATCACATCACATCAAATTACATCAAGTGACACTACACCACATTACATCACATCACATCACCTCACCCTACACCACATCACATCCCATCACATCACCTCGTACTACATCACATCACCTCACATCACCTCACACTACATGACATCACATCACATCACATCGCACTACACCACATCAGCTCACACTACATCACATCACAGTACATCACACTACATCACATCTCATCACATCACATCACCTCACACTACACCACATCACATCACACTACATCATATCACACTACATCACAGTACATCACATCACATCACATCACACCACATCAGAGTACATCACATCATATTACATCACATGACATCAGAGTACATCACATCACAGTAGATCAGAGTACATCACATCACATCACAGTACATCAGAGTACATCACATCACAATACATCAGAGTACATCACATAACATCACATCCCATCACATCACACCCCAACCAACCACACCACACCCAACCCCCCCCACTCCACCCCCCCCCCCCCCACCCCACCCCCCACCCCACCCCACCCCACACTACCCCACCCACCCCACACCACCCCACACCACCCCACCCGCCACCACACCACACCACACACCACACCACACACCACACCACACCACACCACACACCACACACCCCACCCCACCACACTACACCACACAACACAACACCACACCAAACCACACCATACCATACCACACCACACCACACCTCACCACACCACACCACACACCACACCACACCACGCCACACCACATCACATCACACCACACCACATCACATCACAGTACATCAAATCACATCACACCACACCACACATTATGAATTTGATATTTTCAACTATTTCGAGCTTAGCTTATTTTGGTCTTGACTTGACTTGTCTTGAATGGGCTTGTTTTCAAATGATTGTCTAGGGGTATACACACACACAATCAAACTCGCAATTCAAAAACGGAACACGAATAGAGAGACGGTGAGGACACATATAAAAATTAAATCATTTTAATTTCACCTAACAACGCTAATCCAGAGATACTGTCCAGGATAGCACAAACAACAGCAGCATTGGCAAAGTTGAAGCCAATATGGCGTGACAGAAATATCACTCTCGCGTCGAAGATCAGGCTCATGCACACGCTGGCAATCTCCGTATTCTTGTATGCATGCGAGTCCTGGACACTCACATCTGAACTACAGAGACGGATACAAGCCCTGGAAATGAGATGCTACCGCAAGATTCTGAACCTCTCATATAAAGACCATGTCACGAATGAGGAAGTCAGCAACAGGATCAGGAGAGCATTTGGACAGTACGAACACATGCTCGCAATCGTGAAAAGCAGAAAGCTGAAGTGGTACAGTCAAGTGTCAAGAGGCAGTGGGCTGGCCCAGACCATCCTGCAAGGTACCGTACCAGGTGGGAGAAGGAGAGGCAGGCAGAGAAAGAGGTGGGAAGACAACATCAAAGAGTGGACAGGCTTGACCTTTGCTGACTCACAGTGAGCCACAGAGGATAGAGATCGATGGAGGAAGATTGCCCGAAAGTCATCAGTGGTGCCTCAACAACCCATCTCAGGGGTCATGGACGTTTCGCCCCAATTGCGACATTCGGAACGTCGTTTAGCTAAGATCCGGCCGCATTAATGTATCTGCATTTTGTGACAAACGTCTTGCTCGGCGGTACTGTACTCCATGCACCTTAACGGTGGGCGTGATTCGGGTGTAATCTTAAGCTAAACGACGTTCCGAATGTCGCAATTGGGGCGAAACGTCCATGACCCCATCTGAGGGTTAAGAGACTGAACTGAACTGAACTGAACAACGCTAAGCATATATAAGTAAATGATTAGTAAATGATAATAGATAACTAGCTGTGGTGACCCGCCAATCAATCAAA
>JAWQFJ010026273.1:0-7500 GCA_034096865.1 Theodoxus fluviatilis | reverse complement strand
TGTATGGTTTTTTAGGCGTTTCAGGAGGGTGAAAATGGTCAGAATCTGCCGGTAGGTTCCGTAGCCGTAGTTTTAATCAATAACGGGTGAAGCTTTATATTCTAACTCCATCCCACGTTTGACTCTCAACGGGTGGTCCCTACGCCCTAACTCCAGGGCCCGACGATGATGTTGGACACAAACGTGACAAAAAGTAACGCGTTCGGGTTTAGGTGAAACTCCCCGGACAGGCTAAGTCAGTCAGGCGGGGTGGCGGGTGCGGCCTAGGCTGAGCGCTATCGGTAAAACCCGATCAAAAAATGTTAGGGAAAATTTTTGGAAAACAAAAAGAAAAAAATTCATTTAAAAATGTATGGTTTTTAAGGCGTTTTAGGACAAAAGAATTAAAATGGCCTTAAGAAATTTTGACCAAAAAAATCCAACAATAGCTGCCCCCCGCAATTGAGAGCCGACTCCATCTCTTCAAAATGCTAAACAGTCCTGTATGCATTCAAAGTATGTTGATGTTTATTTTCTCCTGGAAGCAAACAGCAAATCAAGACAACGAGATCAGGTGCGAATGTCTTCTGTTATTTGTTATGAACAATTCTTTCCGAGCTTTTTTCACATCTGTGTTGCCAACTTCTTCATTCATGCTAAGAACTGGTCAACACTTTGTCATCTGTGACCCGTTCGGACAAAACCAGGAGTTACGTCGATTATTTTTAAGGTATCGAAAAACGTAAGCAGTTGGGAAGTTCATTTAATTTTCCATAAACCGATACCGAATTAATAATGATATTTGCATAAATGACAAACCAGTGACGAACTAAAGAGCACTGGTCTGGAAAAACTACTTTCGAGAAAAAAAACTAAAGAGTTTGAACTTGTTTAACTAAAAGGACGTAAAGCTATTCAGGCAATGTTACTCAGCGCCCCAACAACAAAAAACAACTATACTTCTAAGCTGAATTTGTTAAAACTCGAACACTTTGTGATACATGATTGTAAAATCGACCAAACATTGCCACACAATCATTTCATCTTAGGTACACTTTACCATTCTCGCCGCACAGAAGAAGTGTATCGTCGACAAACCTGGTTTTGCAAGAACAGTTCTCATACACGTGTACATGGAAAATTTGTATTATTGTGCTATAACAACACGACAGATCTCTTCACTTTCGGTTTTATTATATTCTTTGTCAACATAATATATTAGTGAGAAAATATCATTTTTTCCGTCCCAAGGATTGAGCCACGATACTGCGCCTCGCACGTAATCAGACGCAAAGCTTGCTCACCTAAATCCGTCTGTCAGAAGACGTGGTAGCAAGAGGCGAGCAAAGGTTGAGGAGCTGACTGTGCACTCCTGCAGGAAGGGACATCTGGATCCTTGCTATACCCCAATCGGCGACTCCCATGTGTCGTCACTATGTGTTGTATTATGTGTGCGTGTGAATGAGTATGAATGTATTAGGTGAACATCTATAATGCCTATTTTAGTGGGTTTTGACTGCCTTTTGGTCACATCATTAACTTCCCCGAGGTAACGAAAAATAACTTCCTTTGAACGTTTTTCAACGAAGCAGCCTCAGGAACGCCGGGTGACATTTATATCAGAAGCTACATTACTTCAAGACAACCGTCCATCAGCAGGGGCGGACGAGGGGGGGTTTTCCGGGGTTTTCGGAACCCCCCCCCCCTCCCCAACAGAAAAAAAAATATATATACATAATTTTTTTCATCAAAATGCGCCAGATTAGACCATTTTGCAGGCCATATTGCAGCCTTCTTCACACACCACATCCCCCCCCCCCCCCCACTTTGCTGTGCCGGTTGAGCACTGCGCGTTCACAGCCTCCCCCCCCCCCCCCGCTTCGCTGTGCCGGCTGAGCACTTTCACAGGCCCCCCCCCCCGGTTCCTAAAAAAAGTTTGGAACCCCCCCCCCCCCCCCAATGAACTGATCCGCCCCTGGCTGATGTATAAACTATAGATCACCAGCTTCTGGCCGCCCCATACCCAGTAGTCTCCCCTCCTGCATGAGTGCATAGTCAGCTCCTCAACCTCTCCTCGCCTTCTGAAACCCTGTCTGTTGACAGGCGGATTTAGGCGAGCAAGCTTTGCCTTTGGCGTTTGATTATGTGCGAGGCCCAGTGCCGAGTTACCATTCCGCGGATGAAACGAATATGGACTCCTTCTTGCTCTTTCTTGCTCTTTCCTTGTGTCATTGACTATGTGTTGTAACCATGTGTGCGCGAGAATGGGTATGAATGTGTACAGTGAACATCTACGATGCACTTCCCCCTGTGTGACTGCAAGAGTGTTGATTAGTTCAACATCTACGACGTGCCAAGAAAGGAATAGTCGCCCTAAAGGGATCTTTCTCAACCTTTCATCATGTTTACAGTTTAAGACAAACATTGTCAAAGAAACACACACAAAGGGATACGACTCGGCAAACTCAAAACAAGACAGAAGGTAAAACGAAAAACAAGACAGAAGGTAAAACGAAAAACAAGACAGAAGGTAAAACGAAAAAGAAGACAAGTTGCCACTGACTTTTTCCGCAAGAGATTTCCAATTTTTAGCCGTTCCCTTGGCAGGTGTCTGTCAAGATAATGGAAAACTCCCTCATTATCCACATCCACTTCCATGGTTTAGGCATCAGGCGTCTGGGGTATATGCTTCATGCTACACACAACAATACTCCTGAGTTTTGAAAAATCCCACTTCATCATAACTAAGCAAGCAGTTTCCTCCGTACTGTTTCACTCAGGACAGTTTCCTTCACGCTACATACGACATTATTTCTGAGTTTGGAAAATCCCTACTTCATCATTCCTCGCAATAAGTTTCTACTGTACTGAGGTTCGCTGAAGAGAGTTTTCTTCACGCTACACACGACAGTATTCTGAGTTTGGAAAATCCCTACTTTATCATTCCTAGCGATACATTTCTGCTGTACTGAGGTTTGCTCAGGACAGTTTCCTTCATGCGACACACGAGAGTACTTCTGAGTTTGAAAACTCTCACTTCATCATAGCCAAGCAAGATGTTTTCACTACATTGTTTCACTCGTGACAGCTTCCTACACTGAAATACATACCAAGTGACGTGGCCCGGCCACATCATTATTGTCCATGATATACATTCTGAAAACGACTTTCAAATAGAAACGACAACGTCTTGTCCCAGAAGGTGATGGTGATTAAACTCTGAAACTAAATTTTCTGAAGGACGCTTCCATGGATGAAGTTTCAAATCAATGAAAATAGCATCACGTATTTCTCATACGTTGGTCCAAAGTCCCTCCTGGACAAAGCGCGTGGACTACAGCTGAGGGTCAAGTCACAGAACATACAACTCGCATGCATTTAAATATATCGATGATGTGGTTTTCTTGGTTTTGTGGAGTGTGCGTTAATCAAAGCATTGCTTCTTTTTTCCGTTTGAAGGCTTCTGGTCGTTGTTGTTTTTTTTTAGTCTACACAGCAAATAATTCGTAAATTTGAAAATCACTCTTTCTTGCTTTAAGATACACTGCACAGTGCACGTTCATAGCGACATGTTTGGGGATTGATTCGAATCAACTTCGTACAATAGCAATATTTCGCTTCAAATGTCACAAAACTATGTTGGATGAGTTGAAGTTGCACCCTCCAGTAAATTGTCGAAGTGCACCTCTTCACACGTGGCAATCTTTGTTGGAAGGACAGAACTTTTCTTTGTGTCTAGTAAAACGCTAAAGGCCTCCTCCGCACACGAGGCAACCAAAGTCTCTTGCCACGTTGCTTGCGGCCGGTTGCTTGCCATGTGGCAGGCAATGCTGGAGGCTGAGCTCGCACACGCTTCCACTGTGACCTTTCACCTCTCGCCACGTTGCGAACACGTCGACCCGCGGACACATGGTTCTGCGTGTGACCTGCATTTCGAAATTTAAAATGTACGAGCTTTCACGACCTATGGAGGCATTCAACATACAGCTTTGATAAATTAATGCTGTTCATAGCTTACATTTTCTTTGGATGGGGTTTCTAGTGTCCCCAAATTCAGCGTTTTCTGTGCGAAGCGAAGACAAGTCCGCCATTAAATGTACAATAGTCACGAGAACACGAGAACGAGACTCTTGGTGGTTTCACAGAGAGTGGCACGCCACTGCCTCCAAAACTAGAACAGGTTGAAACACGAGCAACTCAATTGCTGGTGGCGTGGAAAGTTGCTAGGAATGCCAGTTGCTTTCAACCGACATCGCACACGAAGCAATGTATGGCAAGCAATCGAGTTGCCGGAGTGGAGTTGCCTCATGTGCAGAGGACTTAAGTGAGAACTGGGGTGAGGCATGAAAAATATTACAGACGAGGTTATTGGCCGGCAAATGATTCTGAGTCAACAGCGTGGTAGTCCAGGGCCCGTATCCAGAACGGCGAGTTTTTTTAACCCCGATTTATCTCTAAACTCAGACGATTCCAACTGTCTGTTCCGCTCTCCCCTGGCTGGAAACCAGTATATATAGCAAAGCGCAACCTAGGATCCTCTGACGAGCGTACCTTATCTATCCGATCAAAATAACCCGGGGTTAGGGGATAAATCGAGTGTTAAAAAGATAAATCGCCGTTCTGGATACGGGCCCAGAACGATACCACTAGGCCACGTGTATGACGCTAAACTGAGTGTTGATAGACGTCTTTCTAACTTTCCCTGCAACATCGTCCTCATAGGGATACTGTGGTATTTCTGTTGGTTTACAAGTCCCCAACAAACCCGTTCCCTGCAAGCAAAACGAGGAAGATGCCCTATTGTGTGAAATCGCATCGTACATTCGTCATTAGCTCCGCTCTCCGGCAAGATATTTAACACGGGTTTTGTGTTTGATTTTCTTCCAATTCCATCGAGTCAGCTGCACTCCACGTGACAACAGTTTTGTTGTTGTTGTTTTTGTTGTTGTTGTTGCAATAAACGGCACACCTGAGAAAGATACAGTGACCCAGATTTGTACAAGAAATCAATATTTGTGCGACAGGACATTTTACAACTGACATATGAAGTAGCAGAAGCCACATAAATTTCCGATGAAGCATGGTGAGGCTGCCATTAGGAAATTGCTGGACACTTGTCCACCCCTACATCACAAGTACGAACACATCTGATTGGCTGTTAGAGGGAATATCCGACGGCACGTGGTTCTATTGGACAGACACTCGACAGAACATCGCTTGTGAGCCTTGCAGGGGCGAAATTTCCTATGGAAACATCACCTTTTCCAGAACATTGTCACGCTTGAGCACGCCCGAAACATTTTTCACCATTTGCAGGCGCGACCTTTCCTATGGAAACAGGATAGCTGCCAGATATGTGTTCACGTGTGAGGAGGCCTCAAGTAAAGATACATGTCGTACGCAAAAACTGGTGGTTCACACAAACATTAGGACACAAGGGGCCGTGTCAAGAAATACAAGATTCTGTTTCATATAATGTTTCGACCTTGCCGGGGTACATGAAACGAAACGAATACAAATCTATCGCAAAAGCTGAAAAAACACAACTTTGTAAAATAAAATAAAAAGACGAAACCTTTAGGGTTCTTGAAAACAGAAGAGCAATTAAAACAATTTACACAAGAAAGTATTGTAATGCAGACACCAAGAACGTTGCATGCTAATGACCCGACGTATCACGTCGAAGAAAGCAAGAATTAGTCACCATGCAAACAACAGTTCAGAATCGTAATTATTTGAGAAGAGATGTGCATTTATTTTCAAAAAGGACCCAATATCTTCGTGTTGTGAAACTGAATCTATCTGTTATGTGTTAATTTGTGTGAGTACGAAACAAATTAACTCATCTACAAAATGAGGGAAGCCAGTATTACTCAGGACTTTGCTCATATGACTTGAAGTGGCGGTGTCTAAAGTAGGTGTGGGTCTCTTTCACTCCAGAAGAGCTTTATATCGAATAAATATTTTCCTTCAACCTTTCACTTATAATGTGTACTGTCACCAGATGTGGCCATGTTTCTATAAAAAAGGTGACTTTCGTTTAATCCAATTCCAGTTTTAAACTTCTAATTTGAGGCTACTCTAGTCGCTCTGCATTTGTTGGACGTACTAATGAAACACCCCTCTCTCTCTCTCTCTCTCTCTCTCTCTCTCTCTCTCTCTCTCTCTCTCTCTCTCTCTCTCTCTCTCTCTCTCTCTCTCTCTCTCTGTCTCTCTGTGTGTGTGTGTGTGTGTGTGTGTGTGTGTGTGTGTTTCAGTCATCAGAAGTTATCATGCACGAGAATGCTTATTCTAAGTTGTTTTTTTCCAAATGAAATCCTCATGATAAAAAACAACGTTTCCATTGCATTTGTCACGTACATGACTCATCATGTATTATTTTTCCATGGCAATTCCTTATCAAAATCTTAATTTTTACGGTGCATATCGTGAGTTTTACTTGTCTTCCAAGTCCTTGCATGCGACACTGCATACATGGTTTCTACATCTGCAGTGAAGTCATCTTAAATATGGTTGCCTATTTGCCTACCAAGTTAATCTTTAAGATGAACCATTACCACATATAAGTACATCCGCGCGTTTCTTAGGCAAGTGGCTCGCCTCGAGGGCTAGCCGAGGCGTGCAAGACGTCTAAGAAACGGCCAATCATCAGTTGACAAGGCGGAAGTCCGAGAGAACATGGCTGCGTCCTGGCGTGAAGTTGCGGATAGTCGAAATAACTCACGATACAGACATCACAGCAGTTGTTCACTTGATTGAATATAAAATGGTGTCATATTGAATGGCACGAGAACTTTTTCAACGAAAAGAAAGGGACACGGGTTCAATTGTAGACACTTTTGTATAACATGCTGTGCCTCGATTCATTTCGATCAATTCAAGAGACATAATTCATATAGTGTACATGTACGGTGTTTCGTGTTTGCAAAGGAAAACAAGTGTCGACAGTGTATGTCCAGAAATAATCTATACGCCTACTTCTCAAAATGTGAACATAAACACTCAAACAGCAAATACTTCCGGGTACGTACACTTTTCCATTCTCGGACAGTGAGAAACACAATACAGGCTCTGCCGTCTATGAGCGGCAACCCAATTTGCACCGTCTCTGCCATTTTGGTTCATCCGGACCTCTGCAGCGAGATGCAGTGAGGGACCTCCGGGGCTACCTCGCCCACCCTCCTTCACGGCGAATGCCTTCTTGCGAGCGAGACGTCGTAGGCAACGCCTAGCCCTCGAGAATTCTTGCATAAAAAACGCGCCTTATGCCTAGCTTTCTCTTCCCACTGCACGCCTCGAAGCCTAACACGTCCTTGCAAAGTCAGATCGCCATATTCCATCTTACTCCTGCACTGCAGTCCTCCAGGTGTGGAATTGACAGGTTTGCGTCCGATTCAGGTTTTCCAACTTCTCCATGAGAAGTTTGCTTCTCTCTACCATCCACCCAAGGGGCATGAAACACGCATCATGCATTCCATGTATGGTATTACGTCACGCCAAGACACATGCCTGCATGTGCAA
>JAWQFJ010026271.1:7500-14399 GCA_034096865.1 Theodoxus fluviatilis | reverse complement strand
TTCTTTCTCTGGTGTCATTATCCTCATCTTTCCGCCGCTGCTAGTTCAACTTGGTCAAATACGACCTCTCCCTCCAAATTCTCGTCCAAGTCTCTCTACTCGATCGAAAAACGTCATATCCAAAACCCCTTGACGTCACTCTCTCTACACTCGCCAAACTTATCCTTCAATGTACAAATTAATTCAACAACAATTATTTTAATTCAAAAAAATAATTGATTTTCCATTTGTCACACAGACACACTTTGCAGTTAAAAAAAATGGTATTCATTCCACTTTTGACGGAAAAAAAGCACTTTGGTCAGGCTGTTCGGACTGCTTGCCCGCTTCCCTGCCTCGCCAGCCCGATTCTGCTTGGAGGTGAGCGCGAGAAGTACCGAGTCTGTGTGTAGTGTTTGCGTCGTCTGTGTGTAAATGTTCGTGTAGATGTTGTGTGAATGTCTGCTGTCATTTCGATCTCGACGTTGGCGTGAGGGTGGAAGGCAGAGGAGGGGAGGGGACGAAAGTGGGCGATCGCAGTTTAAATGGCTCGAGATCGCGCGCGCCTATTTGTATGAGTGAAAGCGTGTGTGAAGGAATGCAGTAGGGATGGCATGGCCGTGGCTGATGATTTCATTGCGTCTGATTGTGTTCCTCGTTCCCCGACCTTTCATTCCACAGCGGGGGGGGGGGAGGGGGGGGGGGGGTGTTCCAAGCTTTTTTTTTAGCAAGGGGGGAGGTTCCAAACTATTTTTAGCTAGCGGGGGGGAAGGGGGGGGGGTGTTTTCCAAGCTTTTTTTAGCAAGCGGGGGGGGGGTTCCAATTTTTTTTTAGCAAGCGGGGGAGGGGGGGGAACTTTCCAAACTTTTTTTAACAAGCGGGGGTGGTGGGCGGGGGAGGATTTCCAAACTATTTTTAGCTAGCGGGGGTGGGGGGGGGTGTTTCCAAACTTATTTTGGCAAGCGGGGGGGGGGGGGGGGGGCTTTCCGATCTTTTTTTAGCAAGGGGGGGGGGGGGAAACTTTCCATACTTTAACAAGCGGGGGGGGGGGGGGAGGGAGGGGGGTTTCCAAGCTTTTTTTTAGCAAGGGGGTGGGGTCCAAACTATATTTAGCAAGCGGGGGGGGGGGGGGGGGCGGGTTTCCAAACTTTTTTTTAGCAAGCGGGGGGGGGTGGGTGGTGGTGGTGGTGTTTCCAAGCTTTTTTTTAGCAAGCGGGGGGGGGGGGGGTTCCAAACTATTTTTAGCTAGTGGAGGGGGGCCAACGTTTTTTAGCAAGCGGGGGGGGGGGGGGGGATTCCAAACTTTTTTGACCAAGCGGAGGGGGGGGGCGGAGGGGCGGGGGGGGGGGGGGGGGGCGGGGGGGGGCGGGGGGGGGGGGGCGGGGGGCGGGGGGCGGGGGGTGGGGGGCGGGGGGGGGGAAATGCTCTCATCTGGCGCTAGCTAAAAGGAACCACCCCCACCCCCGCTTGCTAAAAAAAGATTGGAAAGCCCTATGGGAAACACACCCCCCCCCCCCCCCCCCCCCGTTAGCTAAAATAATTTGGAAACCCACCCCACCCTCCGCTTGCTAAAAAAAGATTGGAAACCAGCCCCCCCCTCTTGCTAAAAAAACCCCCCCCCCCCCGTTTGCTAAAGAAAGAGTGGACCCCCCCCCCCCCCCCCCCGGAGATTCCTGACCAGGCAGCAATGGACCTCTACTCTGACCCATTCGTTCACAGCAAAGAAATTCGTCTGCTGTTCTATTCGACATAACAGATACACTTTCTTGTGTTGCGCTCGCACCCTCATTTAGATACAAATTATGCCAAAGCGAAGTTGCTGGAGGACGCACTATTATTGACTATTAATGTCACTCATTTCGCAACACACTGTGGTTGACTAGGCGTTTCAGAAATGGATGACAACAAAACTAAACACAGGGTTACATTTTCCCACCGACTTATGCGGAGAAAAAATTAAGATGGCTAAAACTAAGACACAAAAATCGTGATTTTCGCCAGGTGTTTACCTAACAAAGGCATCGGCCTTTGAAAGCGGAGCAACCGGAAGTGCGACCAGAACTATGTTGAAAACGAGGCTATCGGCGAACTTATTTCTGTACACGCCACAGCCAGCCGTCCATATGATATAGTGTCCATGGCTCATTCAACGGGATCTCAAGTACTTTGATCCAAACCTGACTCAACGACGCAATTACCTCCATTGCACACTATCCTGGTGAACTCTCCCTGTTGCTGTACTTCGGAAGTCTGGGATATCAACAAGAACGCTCGTAGGCATTAGTGAGAGCTCGGTGGCATTAGTGAGAGCTCGTAGGCATTAGTGAGAGCTCGTAGGCATTAGTGAGAGCTCGATCGTAGGCAATAGTTAGAGCTCGTAGGCATTAGTGAGAGCTCGTAGGCAATAGTGAGAGCTCGTAGGCATTAGTGAGAGCTCGTAGGCATTAGTGAGAGCTCGTAGGCATTAGTGAGAGCTCGATCGTAGGCAATAGTTAGAGCTCGTAGGCATTAGTGAGAGCTCGTAGGCAATAGTGAGAGCTCGTAGGCATTAGTGAGAGCTCGTAGGTATTAGTGAGAGCTCGTAGGCAAGAGTGAGAGCTCGTAGGCAAGAGTGAGAGCTCGTAGGCATTAGTGAGAGCTCGTAGGCATTAGTGAGAGCTCGTAGGCATTAGTGAGAGCTCGTAGGCAATAGTGAGAGCTCGTAGGCATTAGTGAGAGCTCGTAGGCATTAGTGAGAGCTCGTAGGCATTAGTGAGAGCTCGTAGGCAATAGTTAGAGCTCGTAGGCACTAGTGAGAGCTCGTAGGCAATAGTTAGAGCTCGTAGGCATTAGTGAGAGCTCGTAGGCAATAGTGAGAGCTCGTAGGCATTAGTAAGAGCTCGTAGGCATTAGTGAGAGCTCGTAGGCATTAGTTAGGCATTAGTGAGAGCTCGTAGGCATTAGTGAGAGCTCGTAGGCATTAGTGAGAGCTCGTAGGCAATAGTGAGAGCTCGTAGGCAATAGTGAGAGCTCGTAGACACTAGTGAGAGCTCGTAGGCAATAGTTAGAGCTCGTAGGCATTAGTGAGAGCTCGTAGGCAATAGTGAGAGCTCGTAGGCAATAGTGAGAGCTCGTAGGCAATAGTGAGGGCTGGTAGGCATTAGTGAGAGCTCGTAGGCAAGAGTGAGAGCTCGTAGGCAGTAGTGAGAGCTCGTAGGCAATAGTGAGAGCTTGTAGGCAATAGTGAGGGCTGGTATGTATAGTGAAAGCTCGTAGGCAAGCGGGAGAGCTCGTAGGCAATAGTGAGAGCTCGTAGGCAATAGTGAGAGCTCGTAGGCAATAGTGAGAGCTCGTAGGCAATAGTGAGAGCTCGTAGGCAATAGTGAGAGCTCGTAGGCAATAGTGAGAGCTCGTAGGCAGTAGTGAGAGCTCGTAGGCAGTAGTGAGAGCTCGTAGACAATAGTGAGAGCTCGTAGGCATTAGTGAGAGCTCGTAGGCATTAGTGAGAGCTCGTAGGCAATAGTAAGATCTCGTAGGCAATAGTGAACGATGGAGCTAGTGAGAGGGGAACAGCGAAACAGATATTTTGTCAACATCTGTGCGTCTAGCATTTGTTGAGCTCATTTTGTGATGATTGTAGGTTAAAAGATTATGTTCGTTTTTATGCGCGTCGCATTATTCCTCCACAATGCTGGTGGTTCGTCTATTTCGATAAACATACCAGTGGCGCCGAAGATGATATGAAGCCCAAACCCGCATGCACACACACACACACAAACACGTACACACACGCGCGCGCGAACACACATATACACACGCACACACATACATGCACGCACGCACTCATACACACGTACACACAGACACGTACGTGCAGGCACACACAAACACGCACGCACACATACTTAAACACACACGCACTGCCAGCACGTACACACATATACAGGCACGCATACACACACACACACACACACACGAACCAACACACACACACACACACACGAACCAACACACACACACACATACACGAGCGAATGGACATACGTGCGCACGCACGCGCGCGTACACACGTATACATGCATTCACACACAAGTAAAAACACACACATACACTAACCCTAACACAATCACAGACTGACAGACACATACAAACGGATATGCGCGCACACATAGAGAGACAGACAGGCTGACAGGCAGATCGACAGGCAGACACACAGACAGACGCACAGACAGACACACGTACAGACAGACACACAAGCAGGCAGGCAGGCAGACACACACACACACACACACACACACACACACACACACACACACACACACACACACACACACACACACACACACACACAGAAAACTGACAGAGTTATGTTTCATGTGTGAATGCGTGCTTCATTATTGGGTAATTTGGTATGAAAGCCTGCGTAGATAGCCTACAGAGAACAAGTCACAGAACATGGGCCGGGCTTATATATACTGCGTACTTCGCAACACGTGCTCTTTCAGACGAGGCACCTTTTTCCTGTCACTGCGTGAGTGACGTATTTCGTGTGCGTGCCTTGTCTTTGTGCAGACCCAATGGGGAATGCTGCTGCCTGATCCCTCACAGCTGGCTGCCGGGAGCGGATGTCAAGGACGCCATTTTCGTAGCGTTTTTGCCGCTGCTCCTCGATGCTTCGCGTTCTGCAGGCGAGCTCCGAATATCGCTCCAAAGAACCGCCGTGTCCAGACATGCTCTGCTATGCTCGCTCTGTTTCCCTCGTGATTTCTTGATCATGAACTTATCTCTTACATCTCTAGGCAGCAGGACAGCCGACTGCTTTTAAGGGGGGGGGGGGGGGGGGGGGGGGAGGGGGGAATGGTCGCTTTGCACTGTGAAGATCGTGAAATCAAAGGTCAAGGCTATTGCCGAGAGATGACGCAGAACCTGAGAAAGGATCCAGATTAAATAAATCAATTATTTGCCCTATGCAACCTTGAACTCGGTCAGACGGATGAGATTCAGGAAGTGCCTGCTTACTCAAACTTAAAAATTCCGCGAAGAGGACAAAGAGAGAGCCCGAATGATTTATAGAGAAAGTCCAAAGAAATGGAGCGATTATTAGATCGAGTGACTTGCTTTTTAATAGGCGCCAGGAAATGGCGTCATACGCTCCGTTTTAATACTATGATCCGTTCTCAGCGCTAAGCATGAAGAGCTGCTGCGTCACTCCAAAAAATCTGTGAAGTTCTCAGGCAGTGAGTCAGTGCAGTACGCAAATAAACCATTGACGTAGTGATAGAGTTGGGGCCCACCACCTATTGAGAGCCCTTCACCTCGATCCACATCAAACACACAGTAAGAAGTCTGTACAGAATTTCAAAAAGCGGTAGGTCTTTTGAATCAGGGCATTCTTGCCATAGCAGTTTAGGACGGAGCAGCTGATTGGCTGATTGGCCACAAGGCCTAACTATCTTTTTTAAATTGTGATAAGTACTGACTGGCATCAGTTGTTATCATTTAGCAGTATGTTTGGTCAGTATTGAGACTTTGATGAATTTTGGAACCTACTTTCTTTTCTTTCTTTCTTTTTCTGTAGCACAACATTATGGTTTTTTGTGCGTGTTTTTTTCCCCCGTCAACAGCCATCCAGCTGGTCAGCCAAACCAATGCCACTTTCAAAATGGCCACCATGATTCAATACTGCGTCGCCTTAAACACAGTGTCTAAACTGTAAAACCCCTTTTCTCAAAACGCCACACGTACCAGTGGGTACCAGACCTCAGTCGTTCATAACTGTCACTGTTTCTTCTATTTTCAGGCTTTTTACATAGTTCGATAGAAAAATATATCCCCTTTACGACTAGATAATTATGACTCAGAATTTGTTTAAAGGCTACATCCATCTCATTTCATGGCGGATAGTCACATTTCGCTCTGCAGATCACACGATTGAGGATGCATTGATGGTGACCAAAGGGTAACGTACGTGTGTGTGTGTGTGTGTGTGTGTGTGTGTGTGTATATATATGTGTGTGTGTGTGTGTGTGTGTTTGTGTGTGAGTGCGCGTGTGTATATGAGAGAGAGACAGACAGACAGACATAGAGAGACAGAGACAGAGAAAGACACACACAGAGAGACAGAGACAGACAGACTGATAGACAGACAAGACAGACAGACAGACAGACAGACAGACAGACAGACAGACAGACAGACAGACAGACAGACAGACACAGACAGACACAGACAGACACAGACAGACAGACAGACAGACAGACAGACAGACAGACAGACAGACAGACAGACAGACAGACAGACAGACAGACCCACAGCTAGGACAGACAGACAGACTCACAGACAGACAGACACACAGACAGACAGACAGACCGACAGACAGACAGACAGACAGACACACAGACAGACACACATACAGACAGACAGGCAGACAGACACACAGACAGACAGACAGACAGAAAGACAGACACACAGACAGATACACAGACAGATAGACAGACAGACACACAGACAGACACACAGACAGACACACAGACAGACAGACAGATAGACAGACAGACACACAGACAGACACACAGACAGACAGACAGACAGACAGACAGAAAGACAGACACACAGACAGACACACAGACAGACACACAAACAGACAGACAGACAGGCAGACAGACAGACAGACAGACACACAGACACACACACAGACAGACAGACAGACAGGCAGACAGATAGACAGACACACAGACAGACAGACAGACAGGCAGACAGACAGACAGACAGATAGACAGACACACAGACACACAGACACACAGACAGACAGACAGACAGACACACAGACAGACAGACAGGCAGACAGACAGACAGACAGATAGACAGACACACAGACACACAGACAGACAGACAGACAGACACACAGACAGACAGAAACTTGTATGCGGATTAATTATAAGGA
>JAWQFJ010026271.1:0-2500 GCA_034096865.1 Theodoxus fluviatilis | reverse complement strand
TGCAATTTTAATAACCCAGTTTTCAATAAACGTTTTTCCGGACACAAGAAAATGTCGTGTCCTTTCAATAAAACTTACCACGTGTGATTAAAACGAGGTGACCTTAAAATATGAGAAAAGTGTCACTTGATATTGAAGCGTCATTGGCAGAGAATAAATTTCACTTTGAAATGTAACCGCCGAGGCCTTGACATATAAAAAGTTGTTGCAACAGACCAACATGTTTATCTAGATCAGCCTGCTTAGGGTGACGACAGCAGACGCAATATTTGAACACTCAACATCGTCACAACACATCCGATTACCTTTGTGTGGAAATCGGGTAGTTGCGTCATTCGGGGAACTAGGTTAAGGCGGGAGTGGTATTTCACCTCGCTCCAAAATATCGCCATAGCAACTAGACTCATCATGCCTTTTTTTCCAGATGCTTAAAGAAAAACACCATAGGCCTATGTGTCCTAATGAGTCGCGTGTGGTTGGTAAACCGACAAGAAAAGAAACATTTTCGGAACGGCGCCTGTTTACATCCTTCGCTTCAAGTACGTTTTCCCCCAGGAAGGACTCTCAGGCGTGGGCGACGAGGAGGTGATGTCAGACTGCCAGGCACGGCTGTTTTCGTCCACGTGCTGCGCTCTCTAAAACGCTGGCTTCCAGAGCTGTGACGTCAGACGTCCATAGGAGGGCAGCGTGCCGAGTTCAAAGCCTTTCCTGACTGACCTCCCTTGAACTGTGACGTCGAGCTCTCCTCGGACGCAATGGTGCGGAGGGAAGAAGCCTCATGGTGAGCGGAAATGTGAATGTGCCTTGCATGGGCATGGCGACACAAGCATTGTAGCGGCCAAAACAGTAACCTGGCCAAAACAGTAACCGGAAGTCATCGCAGAGTTATCTGCGAGGGACGTGCTTTATGCAATTTACCGCTCCTGCACCTGTTCTTCGCATGGAATATATTCCGACAAACGACGCATTAGTTGCTTTACGAGGTTTTGGTGCATTTGTGTAGTTTAACACATGATGTAGCGTTCAAAAAAGTTTTTCCCCGTGTAAAGCCGTCTCCCCTGCCGGAAATAATATGGGAGTCACTTCTCTGTAGTCTATTTGTAGTCTGGTTTTATAAAACGCGACCGTTGACTGACTTCGACCATTTCAGCAGCGCCAATAAACGTCGTTTAGCTTAAGATTACACCCGAATCACGCGCACCGTTAAGGTGCATGGAGTACAGTACCGCCGAGAAAGACGTTTGTCACAAAACGCAGATATATTTACGCGGCCGGATCTTAGCATAACTCCCCGGGCGTGCCAAGTCAGTCAGGCGGAGTGGCGGGTGCCGTCTCTTTTTAGAGTGGAATTCTCAGCACGTCCCGAGCAGATAACTCTGCGATGACTTCCGGTTACTGTTTTGGCCAGGTTACTGTTTTGGCCGCTACAAGCATGCACGCAAACAGGCCCTCACGCCATCTTGTTTTCTACGTCGAGTAGTTCAGCTCAGTTTAGTCCAGTTCAGTTCAGTCTCTTAACCCTGAGATGGGTTGTTGAGGTACCACTGATGACTTTCGGACAATCTTCCTCCATCGATCTCTATCCTCTGTGGCTCGCGGTGAGTCAGCAAAGGTCAAGCCTGTCCATTCTTTCATGTTGTCTTCCCACCTCTTTCTCTGCCTGCCTCTCCTTCTCCCACCTGGTACGGTACCTTGCAGGATGGTCTTGGCCAGCCCACTGCCTCTTGACATGTGACCGTACCACTTCAGGGGCCTGTTCAAGAGGCCTACCGGTACGTACCGGTACGTACCGGTAGCCTCTTGAACGACTTGGTACGGCTACCGGTACGTACCGGTACGTACCGCGCCGGAGAGCCGTTGCGCCCGCTGCGCCGTGTATAGCCAAAATGGCTGCCTTCGGGGAAAGGAAGAAAGTCATCATCACAAATATGCGCTGTGGCACGCATTTCGACCTGTGATTATTACCCAGCCTATGCGAGACGTTACAAGAAGTTAGGCTGATATTGTACTTTTCTTTTTTAAAAGAATAACTGCTCTGAAATAATTACTGGGCAAGATGTTAGAAAACATTTCCAAGGCAGATAGCGAAACAATTTTAAGGGAAGCAACTCTTATATCTGACATTAGCCCTTTGTTTGTTGTGTAATCTCCCTTGAAGTGAACATCGAAATATTCTTGCTTACACCAAGTTAGCACTGTCGTTTTGACATAAATTTCTATTCGAGCGATGCCGAGCATTCATGCACAGCTACAGCTTAACGTCTTTCATCAGTTCCACAAGGAACGAGCAGTCTGCAGCTGCTGGTTTACTCATTTGGTTGAGAAGCGCAATCCGCGGCGATGAGAAGGCATCGCGGAAGCCATCTTGGCTACCTTTGGGTCATAACGAGTCGTTCAAGACGGCACACCGGTTGCTCGGCTACCGGTAGGCTACCGGTAGGTCGTCTTGAACGCACGGCTGCTTTCTGCTTTTCACGATTGAGAGCAGGTCTTCGTACTG
>JAWQFJ010026270.1:92500-96482 GCA_034096865.1 Theodoxus fluviatilis | reverse complement strand
GAAAAGAGAATAAGGAAACAGGATGACGAGAATAAAATGAAGGGATGGCATAGGATGTAGGCATGTATAATGGGAGGAACGGGCAGGCAGAGAATAAGATGAAAGAAGAGGAGAGGTAGGGATGGAGGGGGGGGGTGAAGAGGAAGATGGAGGTTTTTTTGAGGGACGAGAAAGGAAAAATGAAGGGATCGGAGGTAGAGGGATGAGAAGAGAAATAGCGGCGTTTTTTTTGGAGAAGGGATGGAAGGGGTGAGAGACGAGGGGATTGAAGGGAGGGAGGGAGACAAGGCAAAGTAAGGGAGGGAGGGGAGGGAAGGAAGGGAGGGACCACGGGAGGGAGGGAGGCAAGGGAGGGCTGAAAAGGGATGGAGGGAGGGATTGGAGGGAGGGACATTTAAGGGATGGACGGGAGGCGACATGAAGGGAGGGAGGGAGGAACGGAGGGGAGAGAGAGGATTGGAGGGAGCGGATGGAGGGAGGGATTGGATGGCAGGGACCATGGAAATTGGCCCGGGAGGGGAGGGAGGGAGGGAGGGAGGGACGGGAGGGAGGGAGGGACCGGGAGGGCAGGGAGGTAGGATGGCGTGACGGGAAGGGACGGGAAGCGGAGGGAGGGAGGGAGACGGCGGAAGAGATGAAGTGGCATGCGGCATTACGGTGCATATGACCAATGCCGAATTCTAAAGAGATAGGATCCGAAACAAGGCGACAGCGTGAAATGAGGAGGAATCCAGGCCCCGCTCGGCGCGCTGGGACCCCGATTTCCACAGCTTCAGTTTCGTTTCGTGGCTGTTACGAACGGGGAAGTCTCGTCAGGTGGCTGGCAATCTCCGGTTTACACTCACCACATTGGTTTCAGTTAGATCAACAAAATTAATAGATATCGGCTATAAATAAAATAATTAATAAATAACTAAAAAATAAAAAAAAAGCGTCCATTGAGCTGGGAGCCTACGGGGAAACCGCGCTGACAATCCAAACAGTGGCGGGACAAAAAGGCGTGAACCCCAGCACCGTGTCCAATGAGCCAGGGCAAAAATTAGCTAGTGGCGCGACGAGGGAGGAAAGTGACAATCAGATCTACCGCATATCGACCAACGACAGTCCCGGTTGCAGGATCTATCTGTAGATCGGATTGGTCATGAGCACAGTACGGGACTACCAGTCTTTGTCCGGGACTTATACAATGGCCCAACCGTAGTACTATCGACGACCAAATCGCTGGCTGCCCCTGAGTTGCCGTACTACCGGCTAGCATGGCAAGCCTCGTGAAAAATACCCGCCCTACCCCACGCGTGTTTACAGGACCCGCTTGGTTAGGCATGCGTGGTGCAGGACACGGTACAGTGGTGCGGGGCTATGTAAACTCTCCAACTACTACAGAAGTCTTGTGGTTGCACGTATGTGGTGTCGTTGCTGGTGGCCGTGATCTCGTTGGGTGTCCGTGCTGTGCATGCATACCGCGGGCCGTTGCAAGTGCCTTGTATGTGCATCGGGATGTGTGTCTGTGCTGCAGCCGCATTTAAGACAAATTTCGTCTCACTTGACAAAGTCTCCACGTTGCTCGTTTCTGTTTCCACCAGAATGCCCAATGTTCTTATGGAGGATGAAGAAAGTCATCAAGTGTCATAAGTGCTTCGTTTCCCCCTCAGGAAAGAAGGGAAATGAACCTGTCAACTGGATTACAGTTTGAAGTCCCACCTTGTTTGGATACTTCTCCCGTCACAATTACGACGGAAGTCATGACTGCACTACTAGATATGTTCAGCATGTGGTTAGTGGTTTCATTCTCCATTCAGTATTTGTCCCGGTCTTCCTGCCACTCGAGATCTGTCTAAATTGTTGTGCTCTGACAGGGGTTCTACGTTAGCCAGCGCGTGCTCTAGCAGCTATTCTTTCGATTCCTTCGGTAGTTGGCTAGCCCCGACAGATGGGTATGTCTACCGTGCAATCACAGGCATCACTTTTTCAACCACCCAACCACACGTACACACGAAAACATGTTACACCACACGCACGCGTGCAGAGAGAGAGAGAGAGAGAGAGAGAGAGAGAGAGAGAGAGGAGAGAGTGAGAGAGAGAGAGAGTGAGAGAGAGAGTGAGAGAGAGAGAGAGTGAGAGAGTGAGAGAGAGAGTGAGAGAGAGAGAGAGAGGGAGTGAGAGGGAGAGAGAGAGAGAGAAAGAGAGAGAGATAGAGAGTGAGAACGAACGAACGAACGAACGAATGGTTTATTCTTGTTAGGCCACCGGCCCATCACCACACAATTACACATAATATGCCTCTTCGGCCATATCAATAGAAACAGCTTCTTTTCTTCTCTTGAATGCATAATACAAAATTTATACTTTGCAACCGCTCGTACTGCCTTAGGCTCCTCCAGCGACAGGAGTACCTTAACATCAAAGGCATATGTATTCAACATCAACCTGCGTATATACAATCGTCTGAGATCTTCATAGGCAGGACATTCAAGTAACAAATGCTGTTCAGTTTCGTCTGTTTCATAGCAAGCTGGACATAAGTAAGCATTATCAGCTCGCTCCGTAGCAAATCTGTATTTATGCGTGAACAGATCGCTGAATCCCATCCTAAAAAGAACATAAACATCTCGAAAAACTTTTGTATCTAATATATACAAATATTTCTCTCAATTCAATTCTGTCTTAAAGGATCTGTACAGTTCATATCTACCACTCGCTGATATTGAAACTGTCCATACATTCATGTATTCAGTGATAAGGCGCTTTCTGAACTCGAGCAAGAACTCTGTCTCATTCCGTACATTCTGATTACGCCATACATCAGCAAAATCATATCTATGCAATACTTCTTTTATTTTATCAACCCAGTTTCCATTATTTCCCGAGATGAGCATCATCTTGTATACTTTGTTAGGGTATCTAGTTGCCTCCATCCTAAGTACACGCAACCAGTACTTAATAGCCCGTAAAGTTGCATTGATATACAGTGGGTACCTTCCGATTTCACCATACGTCATCAAGTTAGGAGCTTGTAAAGGAACATTGAGAAATCTTTTCATAGCTTGTAGGTGTACAGATTCTATTTCCGAACAGTTGTACAGTCCCCACAATTCTGATGTATACAAAAGTACCGGCTGTATTTGGGTAGTGAACATTTTGAAATACACATCTGATGACACATTTCCTAATTTTTGTAGACACTTAGTCAGTTGAATCATACCAGCTTTTGCTCTAAGTACAAGATCAGACTGTAAAATACTAAAGGACAGTCTCGAAGTGAACAGTGCTCCAAGATATCTGTACTCATTCACAGTATCAATTCTTTCCGTACCCAGATACCACTTCTCATGATCTGCCAGATAACCACCATTTCGGAAAACAATGACCTTTGTTTTTTGCTGGTTTACATCCAGACCAACTGTGTCTGAAGCTTTTTTGAGATTGTTCAATTGGTTTTGCAGACCAACGACTGTGTCCGATACAAGAACTATATCATCTGCGAACAGTAACAGATATATAATCGTAGCATCAGGCATTAGCTGAATACCATGTTTACCATGTTTGATTACAATCTTAGCCACATAGTTCACTACAAGAGAAAAAAGTATCGGACTCATTTTACATCCTTGCTTTAATCCCTTGGTATATGCAAATGAGTCGCTGTAGCGACCGTTGCACCTTACACTGCTTTGAACATCAAAATACATTGCTTGGAGCATCTGGAGTAGTCTCCCATTTATGCCATAACCCCGAAGAATTTGCCAAAGTACATTTCTATTTATACTATCGAACGCTTTCTTAAAATCCACAAAAACAGCATACAGTTTTCTATGCCTTGACAGATATCTATTAATTACTGAGTGCAGAACAAAAATATTGTCCATCGTCGAATAACCTTTTCTGAAACCTGCTTGCTCCTCTCCAATCAGACCATTACTTTCCGCCCAGTCTTGTAACCTGTCAGTGACCACTGAAGTGAATACTTTACTAAAAATGCTCG